>CALSBZ010046939.1:440057-457403 GCA_943591055.1 Gobionotothen gibberifrons
TGGTGCACCTGTAGAAGGTCAGGATGCTCTCTATGGTGCACCTGTAGAAGGTCAGGATAGAAGTTGCAGAGTATCCTGGAGTCCATGTTGAACCTCCTCAGCCTGCGGAGGCAGAAGAGCTGCTGTCCAGCTGTTTTGGTGATGGTGGTAGTGTGACGAGTCCATGTCAGGTCCTCAGTGATGAGTCCATGTCAGGTCCTCAGTGATGTGGACACAGAGGAACCTGAAGCTGCTGACTCTCTCCACCGTAGTCCCATTGATGGCGATGGGGGTGTGTCCCTCTCTCTGCTGCTTCCTGTAATCCATCAGCTCCTTGGTTTTGCTGACGTTGAGATGGAGGTTGTTATCCTGGCACCAAGATATCAGGTTTTCGACCTCCTCTCTGTACGCCGTCTCGTCGCCATCGGTGATCTGGCCGATGACGGTCGTGTCGTCAGCAAACTGCAGGGGGTCCAGAGAGTCAGGGAGGGAGGAGGTGATGAAGGTTTTGACTAACCGCTCAAAGCACTTCATAATGATGGAGGTGAGTGCTAGTGGGCCGTAGTCATTGAGACTGGTGATTTTTGATGATGGTGGAGTGTTTGAAGCATGTGGGGACTACAGACTGCAGCAGGGACCTGTTGAAGAGGTCTGTGAACACCTCTGCCAGCTGAACTGCACACACGGCCAAGAGGTCTGTGAACACCTCTGCCAGCTGAACTGCACACACGACCAGGGATGCCATCAGGTCTAGCAGCCTCGTGTGGGTTAACCCTTTTTTTAATACTTATGTTATGTTACATGTTACATGTTATTTTGCATTAACAATTGCTTCAGGTATGTAAGTAACATCAACACTTTGCAATACAAATGGGACTGAACCATGTCTTACTAATCAGACTTTAATTCACCTTCACTTCATTGACAAAACGATGAACTCATGCTGCTCTTCATAGTTCAATTACATTTAAATCAGACTTTATTAAGGCTCTCATGGGGGGAGCCTTAATTGAAAGCAGCACATTTGAGTCTTCTATTAATTCTCCAAGCAGGTTAGAAATCACTGCTATTCCTATTTTCATATTATGATGTTTGTTCGTATCACTCTTCATTATGTCCTGACTATCGACTGTGTATAAAAATGTCCTAGCACATTTTGAAGCGGTCCTCCAGGATTGTTGGGAGTTCTGTCTCTCACAGGAGCACAGCAGTGCAGAGGTTATTGTGTAAGTCCAAATGTGTAATTGTTTATTTCCTTTCCTTCCCTTAGCCAGAGGGCAAGGCAATGCTCCCAATACTCCACATTCAGAAACTGACACAGAAACAATCCTGCAAAGTCTAATACATGTGTGGTGCACTGGTGCCTTAAACAACAGAGTAAAACCACCAGCTCATGAAAGCATCAAATTGAAATATAAAACTGGATAGGGACACTTTGGCAAAGCAATAGCACAACAAGAATGTTCACATAATATCAACGGACTCATATTTGAACAACTGATAACAATGAATGATAATTTTTCTATTCAACGAAACCAAGGAGAAGGACTTACACCGTCACAATGACGGTGTAAAAGAAAATTACTAAAGTTTTGAAAGAATCTGCTCAGCCTTATAACACCCTGTCTGTCCTTGTGGAGTGATGTTTGCACCAACAAAGATGCTGCTAAATGAATGTGTGTGTTTGTGTGTGTTTGTGCACACATGCATTATTTTGTGCAATGTTTTTGGCAGAAAGCTGATTAAAGAGTGAATGAGGAAGTTGATTTCCACCCCACAGTGGACCAACAATGTGCAGGATTAATCAGGCCGGCTCCTATCCATGCAGGTTAATTAGGGTTAAATGATAATTAGGACACCATTAATAAGGCAAACAACCACAGAGGACCCTTAATCCGCACAATGCTGCGCTGGGTAGGTTTATTTGTTCGTGGAGGGGTGTGCTTACGGACAAAAGGTGTTTTCGGCGATCCAGTATGCATTGGCTTTGTATAAGTACTCTAATTTGTCCGTGTGAATCGAGTACTATAGTTGTATCTGTGTGTTTCCTTGCAGCACATATTTTGTCCTTTGTGGATGCACGATTGGGGACTATATTTTGGACCCCATTCAAAAATTGTTGTTGTTTTCTTACTTTTCTGTGATCATGGTACACAAGTTTTATTCTTACTGAAAGATTCAAAATGCATTCCAGTCAAGGTTAAAATGTCGCAACAGCTTAGAAAAACATCAATATATAACATCCACGCCACATCTTGTTACCCGCTTTGTACTGAACTTCTTCCAAAAAGTTCACCAAAGTGAAAATAGAATGATGACTAATACCCAGAATGCCTTGCACCATGATGGGATGTAAATGTATAATGGTTGACCTGGAACATCCCCTTTGTCCTACTCAGATACAAATTTGCTCCCATTTTGGCCACGCAAATGTGACACCAGGATGTTGCAGTGACAAATTGGAATTGATTGGAGCTTTGGCTAAAATGTCTCAGCTTGTGACCCCTGAGCTCAAAAGCATTTCCATATTAGTATTCTGCCCGTCGCTGCTCCTACCTGGCAGCTAAGGTTTTAGAGCATGAACAAAAATTGATCTGCATTACTGTGTCTTTTCAGTCTTCTTTAGTCCATCCATTGTGGTTAATTGTTAATTTCTTTCTATTACCGTTAATAGATTGTCAGATGTAACCCCTCCAGGTCAATATTAATGGAAGGAGCCAGATGTCTGAGCGCTTTTCACCTATATGTTAAGTGATGCTATCTCAATAATGATCATTGAGCAGTAGTTGAATCCCTCAATAAAGACCCGCCTTCTATTTTATGCTGATGATGTGATGATTTAGAATACTTATTTCCTTCTGTTAATATTATTATTTATAGCAGCCTTCTTTCATTCATTGCATCTAATGATTGATACTGCCATTAACAGCCTTTGGCCCTGACAGAGGTAGTAGTGGTGGTTTGTAATCCTCTTTATAGGGTCTCCAAATCTCCAGGGCTGGCACTGAACTCCTTCTCTCTGCAGCAGCGAGATGTAAACTAGGTACATTTATCAGCACAAAACACCCTCAGCATGCTTGAGTGAAAGCGGGAGCTTAGCACTGATAGCATGGCTGTCTAGCAGCACTGGGCATTTTTATTCCATCTTATTTTTATTTATTTTTATTAGCAGGGTATATCTAGGGGCCTCCTGTGATCTGACTGCAGCCTGACTGAGTTATTCCTGAGCTGCGATAAGGGCTGGGATAAGCATAATGATGTTTGGAGGTGTGAAGTTTTTGCTACCTTTGAATGGAGATGGGGATTCTCTCCTTACACCTCTGTGCTTATTTAGAGCCCGGTCTATGGCCAAGAATTTCAATGGAGGTTCTTATTCTCAGGCAGGCTTTTCCTGTGTGTGTCATTGTGCGAGTGTGCTTGCCTGTGTGTGACCTGCATTCTCTCCTGGTATTACCCCCCTGATGTGGGTGGAGCAGCACAGGTGTTGTTGCTCGCCATGCAGTTGAGGGGTCACTCTTTTTATCGGATTACCCAGTCAGCTGTTTCAGCACTGGCAGTGTTTGAATATGTGTTTTCCTCTATGTAAGTTCATGTTTGTTTTTTTAAGGGTTGGATGGTGGAATTGGGGTTCGGGTGCTTATCTTTTTTTAGCAAGGATGGCAATGTTGGTGTGTTGGTCCTTCTCCCACTTCTGACTAAAATGTCTCAACATCTATTACTATTTTTTTTTAGGATGACTTTCAACATCTGTCCAGGGACTGCAGATGAAAAATAGCCTGTTGGCTAACTCTGGCGCATTTACAGAAATGTCAATCAATGTATACTGTCCCTGTCAAATAAAAAAAAAAAATAAATAAAAAAAAATCGACATTAGCAGAATCATCATAATGTTTTAAAGAGGACATATTTTTCTAATTTTAAGGTTCATATCAACTGTTACATGTTCACATTCTTTAATGTTCGAAAAGCTCTTTATTTTGATCATACTGCCTTGTGCTGCAGCACCTCTTTTCACCCTCTGTCTGAAACCAGAGCCCAGTCTGCTCTGATTGGTTAGCTGGCCAGCTCTGTTGTGATTGGTCAACCGCTAAGAGATGTCGCTCCCTTTAGCCTATCAAATACAATGTGTTTGAGCGTTAGCCAATAGAAGGCTGCATATTACATAGTGATGTCATAATGTTACAGAAGCAAACAAAGGCGTCCAATGGAGGGGTTTCAGATAGTGTGTGTGTGGGAGAGAAACTCCCTGTAGCATGAACTTTGGGATTCTAGCCTTTGCAGACCTTTTCACACTATATAACACACTACAGGAAAGGGAAAACCCCAAAAATGTAAACTCACGCAAACTATGGACATTTTCTGTGTCTAGTCTCCATTGAAGCATGTTGGCTTTTGTCCTTAGTTACCAGGGTTGTGTTTTACTTGCATGTTTATATTTAGTCATTTATGTTTAGTCTTGTCCCATGTTCATTTGTTAAGTTACAGTCACTGTCATATAGTCTTGTCATGCACTTCCTGTTTTATTTTGTACTTACCTCTTGTCTCGGGCCGCCGAGGGGTAGCGGTGTTTGGGGCAACGAAGACGGCTGCGGCTGCTCCGCCTCCGTGGGCGTGGCGGGCAAAGCCGGCGAGTCGGGCGGGAGGGTGTTAGTGTCCACGACAGTGGCCGCGGGTAACGTAATGTCCTCATGATCTGAACTGTTATTACCTGCAGTAGATAGTAAGGGCTGGTTGTTTTAACCATTTTCTGATGTCCATCATTGACTGCTGTGTAAGCACCTTTTCAGACGACAAACGCGCAGCGGCACAGGTCACGCGCACCTGACATAATAACGTTACTTACCGTTTAAATTTACCAAATAAATGCAGCAGACAATGTTATTTAACCACAATTTATTTTATTTCAACTATATTCTTCTTCACCCTCAAATGAGGGTGCATAACGACTCAATTGAGGGTCCAATGCACCCCGTAGAACCGGGCCTGACCTCCTCCCTTTGTGTTTTTCCCGCCCTCGTCAGCGTCTGCCCTGCCCCTGAAAGTTTCCACCTGTTCCCACTTACCTCATGTATAAATAGTCCTTGTCTCCCTTTGTCTGGTGCCAGTTCGTCTTGTTTCAGTGTGCTTCACATGTCTAGAGACCCAGCGTGTTTCCAAAGAGAAGAGTTTTGTTTTGTAGTAACCAAGAGCTTTATTTTGTCCTCACAAGAGTGATCTTTGTTTATTTTCTTATTAAAGAGTGAGTCGTTGCATTTGAGTCCAGTATTTTTGTACCACGTTCTTAACAGAACGAACTGGACAACATGGCCGTGCCGCATCCTCCTGCCCGTTAAAAGGACAGGCTCATCAGCACGACGGAGGGCGCTGGTGAGACGATTTTCTGCAGCTGACTTTCCTCCACGACCCTTGACCAAGGTACAAATGCAGTTACGTGACCACACTCAGGGGGTACTAGTGGATTCAGGGGCGGACGGAAGTCTGATGGACTGGGGTCTAGCTAAAAGACTGGGCATTACAACTGTTCCATTGACTTCCCCTGTAGATGCCAGTGCCTTAGATGGCAAGCTGTTATTCAAGGTAACCCATGTGACTGAACCCGTTCAAGTAACCATAGATGACATACACACAGAAAGATTAAGATTCCACTTATTTGACTCTGCACTTCACCCTATAGTTTGGGATTTCCATGGCTCCTCAGACACAATCCGAATATTGACTGGCGGTCGGGAAACATTAAGAACTGAGCTCCAAATTGTAAAGTTACCTGCTTAGCCTCCCCTAGGAACTCCAGACAGTCTGAAAGGCAAACAGACAAACACAATACAATTACCACTGACATGAAGTCAGAGTACGCTGACCTGTCTAGAGTGCCCATATGTTATCTGGACTTAAAATACGTTTTTGACAAGACTAAGGCTACATCGCTACCACCTCATCGACCTTATGACTGCCCAATTTACCTTTTGCCTGGAGCTCCGATCCCTAGAGGTCGGCTTTACTCCATCTCTGCACCAGAAAGGGAGGCCATGAAAACGTATATTGACTCTTCCCTTAAGTCTGGACTCATTAGACCGTCGTCATCACCTGCGGCCGCAGGCTTTTTCTTTGTGGGCAAAAAAGATGGTTCTCTCCGCCCATGCATAGACTATAGTCCACTCAATGGAATAACTGTTAAAAATAGATACCCCCTCCCAAATTCTGACGAGATGATAGGCATTTCTTAGATACAGTTTGGTGAATACTTGGGCATCCTGCAACAGTTCAAATGCTGAAGACATTAGTGGGAGGGGGATGAGTGGAAGACTGGGTTCAACACTCCTAGTGGCCACTATGAATATATTGTGATGCCTTTTGATTTATGCAATGCTCCAGGTATCTTTCAGGGTTTCATCAATGATGTGTTGAGGGACTTCCTCAACAAATGTGTCTTCGTCTACCTTGACGACATCTTAATCTTCTCACTTAACTGCAAAGCTGAGAAATGTGAGTTTCCTGCCAAGACGGTCTCCTTCCTGGGTTACATCATCACCGCAAACCATGTTCATATGGATCCAATAAAGGTTAGTGCTGTGGCATATTGGCCAACTCCCACAAACAGGAAACAGATCCAACAGTTTTTAGGCTTTGCCAACTTCTACAGAAGGTTCATAAGAAACTTTAGCGCCATTGCGGCGCCATTACATGCACTAACCTCTTCCCATGTTATGTTTAAGTGGAACACTGAGGCGGAGAAAGCCTTTCAGAGACTCAAGACGCTGTTCACAACTGCTCCAATCCTCACAGTGCCTGACCCGCAGAGACAATTCATTGTGGAGGTGGATGCCTCGAATGAAGGCGTCGGAGCAGTGCTCTCCCAAAGGTCTGCTCAGGACAACAAGCTCCACCCTTGTGCGTTCTTGTCACGTAAGTTGACCGCAGCAGAAAGAAACTATGATGTGGGGAACAAGGAACTTTTAGCAGTAAAAAAATAGCCTTAGAAGAGTGGCGTCATTGGTTGGAGGGGGCGGAACAACAATTTCTAGTATGGACCGATCACAAAAACCTGGAATACATTAGGAAATCCAAAAGACTAAACCCACACCAGGCCAGATGGTCATTGTTTTTTAATCGTTTTAACTTTACCTTGTCATACAGACCAGGCTCTCAAAATGTGAAACCAGATGCCTCCGGACCGCGTCGGGGCGACGTGGTACTCAGAGGTGACACAGATGAAGGTGGGCCAGCCCTGGGCGGTCCCCCAGTTCTGGGGGGCGATGTCCCAAGAGGCAGGTGCAATCGGGGCGTTACCCTCATTCGGCCAGCCTCTCCAGGCTTGGCTCCTGAGAGGGACAGGCTGAAACAGGGTGGATTGTCTGACAGTGTTATTCAGTCTATCCAGGCAGCTAGAGCTGGATCCACCACAGCCTGTTACAGGCCAAAGTGGCATGGATTCCAGCGATGGTGTGAGGAGCAGAGAATAGAGCCCCTGTCATGTGGGTTAGGCTCTATTTTGTCCTTCTTACAGTTACTGGTGGACAGAGGGCTGGCGCATTCAACAGTAAAGGTGTATGCGGCAGCCATCTCGTCCTGTCATGAGGGATTTGGCGGCAGGTCAGCCTTTAGTCAACCACTGATGTCGCGGTTTTTGCAGGGGGTCAGGAGGCTGCGCCCAGTAGTGCACGCCTCCGCCCCGCAGTGGGACCTGCCCCTAGTGCTCGAGGCTCTGGCCTCGGGGCTGTTTGAGCCTCTGGAGCTCTCCTCTCTGAAAGCATTGTCGTGGAAAACAGCTTTGCTTCTTGCCTTAACGTCAGCCAAAAGGGTGTCCGAGTTAACTGCTCTGTCGGTGCACCCGAGCTGTTTACTGATTCGGGGTGACCGGAGCGGCGCGACACTCAGACCGAACCCCTCCTTTGTGCCCAAGAGCCTAAGGAGTGCGTTCAGGTCAAGAGCTATTCAGCTAGGGGGTTTTAGCCTCCCTCCCCATGAGGGGGACAGGGAAGCTAAATTGCACCTCCTTTGCCCGGTGCGTGCGCTAGCTTGTTATGTGGAGCGCACGGCTGCCCTTAGACGCACCGAACAGCTGTTCGTGTGTTTCGGGGGCGGGGTGATCGGGAAAGCTTTGTCCAAGAAACGCCTGGCAGGCTGGCTCTGCGAGTGCATTGCACAGGCCTATGGGCAGGCAGGGAGAGCCTGCCCCACAGGGGTTCGTGCGCACTCCACACGGGCTGTGGCTACATCAACAGCCTTATTCAGCGGTGTGAGTGTGGAGGATATATGCACAGCGGCGTCTTGGTCGACGCCAGGCCCCTTCATAAGGTTTTATCTATTGGACATGTCGGGCTCTTTCTCCTCGTCTGTGCTTGCGGGGGCAACACAGGACTGGTAGGGGGGGGGGGGCTGTGGGTCAGTTGGCATCTGACCCCTTCCCCGGACGTAATGCGCCTTCGCTGTTCTCGGGCCCGCTGGGGGTCCCGGGATGGGCGAGGGGCGCGCTGGGCCCTTACAGGGCTGGAGGGCTGCTCTCCTCCGGCCGGGAGGCAGGAGGAGGGTAGCCCTCCACACTTTGGTCCACACACACTCTGCACAGGGTGTGTGGTCAGTGAGTCCATACAGGGCTGGGGGTTCCCCCCGTCCACCTAAGGGCGGAGGGGGGGGTGGGGCCCCCATCACTGTATTTTGAGCATTCCTTCTGCGAGGCAAGCGCGGCAGGATGTGCTCTGTCAGCCGCAGCCCAGACTTCTCCACGGTCACAACCGGGTTAAAGGAGAATGTGGGGCAGCAGCTGCTGACCAGAAAGGCCGGTCAGGGACAGTAGGGTGGAATGTTGGTTGGACGACAGTGAGTACATTTTTCGTGGCTCCGCCCACTGTACCCATAGAGTCCAGTAGAGGGCGGAGCCTGTGAGAGATATAACGTTGGGTTACGTATTGTAACCCTTGTTATATTAACACAGGCGGAGCCCTCTACTCAGGGCACTGTCTGTCCTATTCCGCTCGCTGAAGAGAGGGTAGGATGGCGATCAGGAGGCGAGGCCTCCTTTTATAGGGCGTGATGCGCGCGCATTCAGGTGGGCCCGCCATTGGCCGGCCACGTCTATTTAGATTTTCAGTGAAGAATGCTCGCAAGATAAGGTAGTACCCATAGAGTCCAGTAGAGGGCTCCGCCTGTGTTAATATAACAAGGGTTACAATACGTAACCCAACGTTTCAGTGTGCTTCACATGTCTAGAGACCCAGCGTGTTTCCAAAGAGAAGATTTTTGTTTTGTAGTAACCAAGAGCTTTATTGTGTCCTCGCAAGAGTGATCTTTTGTTTTATCTTTGTTTATTTTCTTATTAAAGAGTGAGTCATTGCATTTGAGTCCAGTATTTTTGTACCACGTTCTTAACAAAAAAGCATGTGAGGGCCTCTTCAAACACTTTCAGTAAGTACTGTTGGGGTTATATATTCTTATGCAAAAGCAAAAAGAGTAAAGGATTTCTTGACAAAAACAAAAGTGCAGAATTGCTATCCTAGAAAAGGATTTGTTAGAGCACCTCAGGTTTAATCTGAAGATGTTGTGTTGTTGGGTCTCTATGCTGGTGTGCATCCCATCTCTTAAACGACCTGATGCGACTGGTAAATCCTGGACTCACATAGCTTTCATAGAAATAACTTGAAGACATGAAAGCAGAAATGAAGGGGAGAGGCATCACAAGCAATTTCATAGCTGAAGTGCAAAATAAAAAACACAATTACTGGGGGAGGAGGTCTGGGGAACAGCTGAGCGATGTGCATGGGTGAGAATGTTTGGCTGCATGGACGTTGAGGTTGAACCACAGAGGACTGATTACAGGGAGTGGAAATATATTCAGCGGCCCGCTTATAGGAATGACTGTGAGTCGCTTACATTTTACATATACATTGTAATTGTCAATTCCACTTGAGCCATTATGCAATTTGATTCATTGTGTGTCACACTTGTAACATGAAAGTGTTTCTTATGTCACATCTTCCACTATTTGCAGCATTGCTGATGTCTTTTGAAGTGGTTTGAATACTTGCTCAAATTGTGAGAATCAACAAGTGCTGCAGCACGGCAGCCTACAGAGATACAGTGAATATAGCAGTAAAAGTGTGCTATTAAAGGTATGTCTGCAGACATGTGTTACAGGGAGAGCAGTAAGAGAGTGACCAAAGAGCCTCAAACCACAGAAATTAAAACAGAAATAGTTGTATACAGCTTGTGTGTGAAAGTTCGGTACATTTAATCAGAAGTAGTATAAACAACAAAGGAGACAGAGACATAGGGAGAAAGTTAATGAAATCTGCAAAAGGTTAATTTATCTGCAATAAAATGTCATTGTAAATTCATTTTATGGATTTCTGTCATTAGATACACTTGTAAATGTTCAGTTTAAGGTTTTGAAAGGCTTGGTTATGAATATGTAATCCCTCATGCAAAGCATATATTGTATGCATAATAATTTCAATTTCCTGCAAACCAACACCATTAAAAAATATATTAAAGATGTAATCTCTTAGATTGTCTTGGTTGGACCTTTGGTCAGTTGTCATTCATCCCTGTCAACATTTTGTGTTACATGGCTTGGCAAGTTAATTGGAGTCAGGCGAGGTGTGAAAGGTTGCAGAGAAACACAGTATCTGCTGACATGGCTGCCCTCTGCGGACTCTGTTCCTCTCCCTTCTCGGGCAGGATACATACAATTCTCTTCCATCACACACAGAAAATGTCAACGTCTATCACAGCTTAATATAATGCAGAATCCGGTTCTGAATCTCAAACGCTTTACTGTGCTTAGCAGGGGATTGCAGTTTTTCAGATTTTTCTGGCAACACATTTTGTACAACTTTTTAGTTTTTCAGAAGATCGTTGTGCTTTCTGAGCATAAAACATTCCACCATTTTCAGGCTTTTCACTAAATTAGACCACAGGTCAAACTGGTTGCATTTGCTGTCTGAATCGCTTTGCTTTGATTCATCTCATTCAGAGCCTCCACTCAGAGTGCATTGAATGCCCTGAAGTATTGATTGAATTAGACAAAGAACCCTCATGAGGAGAAAAAAAGACAGAATGCAATCATATTCCCATTAGTGTCAGGCTGGATGAGAGAAGAATGTGCTGGTCTTTTCTTCTAGCCTTCCTTATTCAACATTAATTACTGTTCATTTCACACATTCTGTTCTTTCACTCTTGCCACTTTTCTACGCTCCATGCCATTTTCAGTTCCTGCTCATCAACTTGGTTTCCCCTCATAAATCAAACATTGCAGAGATAGTGTTTTTACTGAGCCATTGGATATGACCACGGTAAAACTAACATGTTGTTCCACATGTGCTTACGTAAGGATAGAGAGAATTGCATCCTTTTATTCTGCCAGTGGCAACTAAAGCTTTTGTCTTTCAGCAAATGTCTGAATGTGTTTTCATCACTGTCACTTACCCTTTTGATTTCACTTCAGCTTCTTCACATATGTGAATCATATTCAAAATGTTGCAGCAGAACTCGGTGTACCCTTCATGGAGTGATGATGTGCTCAAGGTTTGTCTTTCTTACAGTGTGAGGTGGAAACCATCTTAAATAGTGATAATACAAAAACTAGGTAGGAATGAGATGAGAAAACCTTTTTTGGGGTATCCCTTTTCTGTAGTGTGTTATATCTTTTTTCTGCATGTTGGTGTGCAAGGGTACAAAAGTTCCCTCCAGAGGGATTCAAAGTAAAGGTTTTTTTAAGGTCTCTGGAGATACTTTTTGAGGGTGTGCAGGTAGGTAGGCAGCGAAGGATGGGAATAAATAAAAACACTAAATATAAATAAAAAAAGACATTCATGTCACAATTCACACGATGCAAGAAGTAAAAAATATAGCCTTCCTAGACTGAAATTGTTTTAGTTTACACTCCTCTAAGACTAAAGTTTTTCCTTTCTCTGCCAGGTAAGTCTCTGATGAAGTGCAATACACGTTCATGTCACACAGCTAAGAATAGCACTGGACACAAAACACTATCTCTCTTGTTTAGAGACTGAATGCCTTCTTCCTGACAGTTTGTAAACACCTGTCTGCTGATGGACCATTCGCTCGTTGTTATGGTAATTTAGCAAGCAATACCCGTCATATACACACTAGAAGAAGCTGCCTTAAAAATAGATGTAGTGTATATCTATATGTGTGTGTGTGTGTGTGTGTGTGTGTGTGTGCGTGCGTGCGTGCGTGCGTGCGTGTGTGTGTGCGCGCGTGCGTGCGTTTGTGTGTGTGTGTGTGTGTTTGTGTGGTATTTGCCTGGGTTTACCTTCATTATCATCGCCATGAGGCTTTCCATCTCAGGAATGAAACATCTGCTGTTTGGTTCTTTTGTTCAACTGACAATTATCCGCGCAAAGACGTTGTGTACAAACATTTTTCACACTAATCCTCTTCCCTATCATCATGCTTTTATCATTCCTCACAATCTACTGGTGCAATATTTCAAGTGTGATGCCAAAAATGTCAGTAATATAGTGCATACGGGAGACTGATCAAGTTAACTATTTGGCAAGCATCCACAGCTTAAACTGCCTTAATGCTTCCTGTGACATTTCTTTATGGTAAACAGTACTATGATTTGTAGACTTTAATGACTGAGCGCTCCATAACAGTAAACTAAAACTGGCATATGCAAAGAAGGACAGACCTGCGATTACATCATTACTTTGTGTGACTCAAGGAACAGGAAAAAAACATCTGCTGTGCGTTCCACTTTCATTTCATTGTTAGCAAGCAGATGCCACTGGTGTTTTCAGATGCTGATATGTTGCAACACTGAAACCGTATCCAAGTGTTTTATAGCTGCTGTGTATATTTGTAGACAAGCTATTTTGCTGTTCAACATGTGTCAAACCATCACGAACATATCACACAGAAATATTAACAACTAACCTCTTTTAAGTGATGTTCCCCTACTATGCTCTTTGTATATACTAAAGGTCCTTACACACCAAGCAGATTTTCGGCGTCGATAGATGTTGATAGATGTCGGGCCGTCGATGAGCGTTGTGTCGCCCTACCCAGATTGGTGTGTCTTGGTGTGTACTGCACTGTCGTGTCTTTTCGGCCATGCCGACACCTTCCGCCGCCGATTCGACATGTTGAATCGGGAGGCTGTCGGCTAAAGGCCGTCGGCCAAAGAAATCACTCTGATTGGCTGTTCAGTTTAGCGAATCAGTGCATGAGAAGCAAAACAGAAGTGAGGGACCCAAACAAACTATTAAGGCAAATCTGAGATTTCATTTAACTCCAGCTCTTGACACAGGTTCGGGAAAGCCCAATGAGATTCTCGCTGTAGAGGGAAAATAGAACGCACACACTATTTGTTGTTTGTTTATATCACGCAGTCTATTCTTCTTCTCTCGATGTATCACGCAGTCTGTCTTCCGGTTGTTGCCTCTTTTGAATGACGAATACACACTACTGCCGCCTGCTGGTAAGGAGAGTTATTGCCACGCACGCATGCGCAGTTCGTACGTGCAACTTGGCCGTCGGCTGTTCAATCAGGAGAGACGTGATGTTTGGCGATTAGGCCCCGGGTTTGCAGGATGATCATTCAGGAGGGAAAGAACCGCTCTGATGGACCCCCCCCGGGGTCTAGACCTGGTGGTGGTGATAGTAGTTCGGTCTGATCTGAAGGGAGAAGGTTTTAGCTTGGCCCTGTATTATGAGACAGGAGGCGAAGGGGTGGAGGAGGGTTGTGCGTTGACACCTGAAATGACAACTGACAGGGAGGGGAGAGCAGATTTAAAGGGTTTAGCAGGTGCGATGATTGGCTAGCCAGGGCGTGACGCCCCTGATCACTTATTGAGATAACGTGTGACACCCGATAATGTTGTCTTCCTGATTGAACCTGCGCTGAGCTACATTTCAATCAGGAGAGACGTGATGTATGAAATACATGTTTATTATCGGGGCACATGATATGCGGGAATAGTGATTGACGTATTACAACAAGTAACTGTAATGATGTTTGGCGATTGGGCCCCGGGTTTGCAGGATGATCATTCAGGAGGGAAAGAACCGCTCTGATGAACCCCCAAAAGAAGTGAAGTATGAAGTACTGAGCTGTGAGCAATTCTTACCTTGCGGCTGGCTGCGGAGATCTATGGATGAAATGAGAGATTAACATGGGGACGTGATAAGGCGCCGGAATCGCTTCCGGGCTGCGGGGTTAGACATGGCGCAGACCCACTGGCCGCAACCTGCATTCGCAGGGTTAAACCTAACGCGGACCCGTGTCCGCAACCTGCACCCGCAGGGTTAAACCTAACGCGGACCTGTGTCCGCAACCTGCACCCGCAGGGTTAAACCTAACGCGGACCCACGTCCGCAACCTGCACTTGCAGGGTTAGCGTACGCAGGCCCGGAGTCATAGCCTGACGTTTACAAGAACAGTTGACACGTATACATGCTGACGTGTTGACCACCACCAGTTATAGTCCCAATTACCATTTTAGTGTTTGAGGGACCTTTGGATAGCCAGCACGGCACTGATGTCCGGGCGGATGTAGGATGTGAAGGCAGAGGAGGACCATCGTCCGAGTTGTTGCAGAGATGAGGATGAGACGCCTTGATTAACAGCGGAGTTAACTGCTAACGAATGCCCCGAGAATAATTGGGGGTGATAAGCCGGATCTAATAAGAACTTGCTTTAGGTAATGATTAAACCGGCGTTGAGTTAAAGGAGACCTATCATGCTATATTTAAATGATATATTGTAGGGCCATACCTATATAAGGTATATTTATACGTTTCTGTTTTCAAAATACCAAACAGATCATGCATTTTAGCCATGCCTCATTTCGCTCTATGTGCTGTTTGCTGTCTACGGAGCTGATCTCTGTGAGCTGCAAAAAGAGCCAGAGCGAAGAATAAACAGAAGGGTAACCATGGTAACTATGGGCGGGAAGTCTTCTTCGCTGCTTTTGTGGCAGGCTACAGCGCCACTTACAGGCCTGGCATATGTACTACAACGTCTCCAGCGCTTTCGAGTGGCAATGGCCAGCCGTGGCCCAACCTCTCATTCCCCTGATAGGTGGAGAGTTGACCAATCAGGCGGAGTGCACCTATAATACGTCATAGAGGAGCAAATCAAAAATCCACATGTATCAAATCCGTTGCAGCCCCGTTTTTAGAGATTTGGGTATGGAGGAAAAGAGAGAGGGTTGTGTTTTCTGACACTTTGTGAGTTCCCTAGAACACCGGGGACACATATGTATGTATAAAATACATCACAAAGTGCATTTTGCATGATAGGTCCCCTTTAAGGGAAATTCCCTGAAATAAGAAATAGTGGTGAGAGAGGTTTAATGGAAGGTGTAAGATGCAGGAATTTGATCATGGATTTATAAGGGCAGAACGGGGATCGTTGCGAGCTGCGATAACGGAGCAAGCGCCTCCGCATTTGGAATGCTTAATACTTAAACTAAAATCCTTTCTTGTTAACATGAACGCGGACCCGGAGGTCACAACCTGACGTGCAGGGTTAAACATGACACAGACCCGGAGGTCACAACCTGACGTGCAGGGTTAAACATGCGCAGACCCGGAGGTCGCAACCTGACATGCAGGGTTAAACATGAACACCGTGACACGTATACATGCTGACGTGAAACCACCACCACCAGTTATAGGCATAATTACCATTTTTTTGTGTTTGAGAGACCTTGATGCCCGCACACGCTGATGTCCGGGCGAAATGTGGGATATGAAGGCGGAGGGGGACCGCCGTCCGAGTTGCAGGGATGAGGGAGAAATGCCTTGATTGGCAGCAGAGGTGGCTGCGTCTATCTGAACGAAAGCCCTGATATGCTATTAGACGCCACCGCCAGCTATGCATATTTACCATAGGTAAACTGAAGAGATCTTGGGTTGCAGCACGAGCCGATGTCCGGGTGAAGAGGGAGATGTAGGCGAGTAGTGCGTGAGAACTGTTAGCTGGAATACGGTGATGCATGATATCGTACCTGAATTACCACGAGCCAAGTGAGCATGAACCCGAGAATAAGAATGAAGTGCAGGATGTACGCGGAAAGACATACGCTTAGTTAAATACTGAGACATGACCCGTGATATAGTCTAGCTTAATTAGCAGTTAAGTGCGCCAGGATGGGTCATAGATGCTGATAAACTGATTGAGTGATTAAGACCGTCTTCTATCATCTGATAGGATGATGGAGGGACGCTAGTGTTAGATCCAGCGAGTGTGATAATAAGGTGTAAGCAATATTGAAATCTGAGCGTGCCGCTATGGCAGAAGATCTCGTGCAGATATCCCCCCCCAAAATGTAGGATGTGTGATTCCTGTCGGCTCCCAGACCGTAATCGAGGAAACGGGGGGGGGGGTGACTCTCTGTCGTCTCCCAGGCAGAAGCAACACGCTTGGGTTCAATAACCCACTTATCGGAATGACTGGAGAGAGGCGAGCTCTTCTTGGGAGGTCGTTACGTTTATTTATCTCTTCTGTTTCGCAAGATAGATTCACGAGATCACGCCTATCCTTTTCTGCTGCCTCGTTTTACTTCTAGAAACCATATATCCCACTCGCTCGCTCTACCATACATGCACGCGCCACACCCCTCTCTTAAAGGGGTAGCGATCTCACTCTGCATGACCCTAATGTCATACCACTATACCGAACATCTCGTGAATTTGTTGCCTCTTGCCAGCGCAGGAAAGAGGCGAAAGACTGGCTGTGCAATGGACCTGCTAGCCGCCTGACGCCAAGTCCAGTAGTACTGCTGAGCCGGGAGGAGAAGTAGCTTCAATGGAATGTAGCTTAAGCCCTGCCTGCCTGCAGGAGGGGTTGTGTTTGAAGCCAGAGATGGGTGAGGCTTCGCGTGCGATGAGGACCTGTTCCGCGTGGAGCCGGAAGCGCTGCATTTGAGCGGCCCTGATGCCAGTGATGCCCTGAAGAGAGACTGAAGGCGTGCGTCAATTGTTTACGTGAAGTAGGCCATTTCCATTAAGCCGGAGGAACTTCCGTGGAGCCCGATGCCTTGTATTTTCCTCCCGCGTCCGGGTTTGCGGGGCGGCCGGCTGAAACTGCTAGCCGACCTGTAGCTTAATCCGCACGGCTGCGGAGCTGATGAATATATGCCTGGAGCTGGGACGAAGCCCTGCTGCTGTTTGTGCGTTGACACCTGAAATGACAACTGACAGGGAGGGGAGATTGGCTAGCCGGGGCGTGATGCCCCTGATCACTTATTGAGATAACGTGTGACACCCGATAATGTTGTCTTCCTGATTGAACCTGCGCTGAGCTACATAAGTCTTTGCGTTGTGTTCCAGTGCGAAACATGGCCAAGACGTAGGAGACGTGAGGCGACGTGAGGCGACGTGAGGCGACGTGAGGCGACGTGA
>CALSBZ010046939.1:472958-483799 GCA_943591055.1 Gobionotothen gibberifrons
GATGGGGGGAGAAATTGTGGCGGTGGATGTTGGGGGAGATGTATGTGAGTCAGATGCAGTGGATAGGGAGAGATTAATGGCAGTGATTTTGTCAGAGAAAAACTGGAGGAATGAACTGCATAAAGTGGAAGTGGAGGAAGCGAGGGTGTCAGCACGGGGTTTGAGGAGCTTGTTGACGGTGGAGAAGAGGATCCTGGGGTTATGGGAGGGGTCGGTAAAGATGGTGGAGAGGTAAGCAGTTTTTGCGGCAGTGAGGGCGTCTCTGTAGGTAGTGAGATGGAGTTTGTAGGATTCATGGTGAACTGTGAGGGATGATTTCATGGTTAGGCGTTCAAGCTGGTGGCCGGTTTGCTTCAGCTTACGGAGTGCAGGGGTGAACCAGGGTGAGGAGGTTTTAAAAGTGACATTTTTCCTTTTGAGGGGGGCCAGGCTGTTGAGGGAGGCGAATAGGGTGGAATTAAGGTGGTTGAGTTGTTCATCGGGTGAGCTGAGGTTCGAGTCCAGGGGGAGAGTAGAGGATAGCAGGTCGGAGAGGTGCTGGGGATCGACAGAGCATAAATTACGGAAGGTGATGTTCCTGGATGGGGGACGGGGGTGGCGATGGTGAACTGTATGAGTTTGTGGTCAGAGAGGGGAAAGGGGCAGGGGTGGAGGTCGGGTACTGGGAGGTTGGTGGAGCAGACAAGGTCAAGGATGTGTCTTTTATCATGGGGGGGGGAAGGTGACATATTGGGTAAATGAGAAAGTGTCCAGAAGGGAGGAAAATTCAGAAGCGAGGTTGCAGGTGGGGGAGTCCATGTGGATGTTGAGGTCGCCGAGGAGTAACAGACGTGGGGAGAGGGATGAAGCAATGGTGAGGAGTTCAGTGAGATCAGAGAGGAAGGAGGGGTGTGGTTTAGGGGGGCGGTACATGAGGATAACTGTCAGTGAGGGAGGGGCTTTGAAGGTGAGGAATTCGAAGGATGGTACTGAGGGGAGGGTGAGTTCTGTAGTCCGGATGTTCTGGTTGTAGATGACAGCCAGCCCACCACCACGGCATGAGGGGCGGGGTTTAGTGATGTAATTAAAACCAGGGGGGATGTTTGATTGAGGGAGAAGAAGTCATTGGGTTGTTGCCAGGTTTCAGTGAGCAGAAGGAAGTCGATGGATTTGTCCAGAATTATTTCGTGGAGGATGTGGGCTTTATTGTTAAGTGACCGGATATTGAGGAGGGCAAAATTGGTCAAGTGGGGGGTTGGAGGGGTATGAGGTTGCCCAGGTTAGCAGCGCGGGGGTGGGCACGAGAATGGGGGCGGTGGAGCAGAGGAGGGGGGCTTGATGGTGGGGAGAAATGGCTTGTTATATGTGTTGGGAGGCGGAGGGTGGGATCCGCTAAAGGTATTTCATGCAGCTGGGAGTGTAGGTGAGCGGGGGAGAGAGGAGCAGTAGGAGTTGCGTTCTGATGGCGCGTCAGGTATGTGACAGTGCGTTGGGTAGAGCAGATGGATGCTATGGATTGTCCGTGCTGAACGTAAACAAAACTGCGGCGGGTGCTTCGGTGAATGTAGCGGGGTCGACGAAGGAGTCCAAGATGTCTGATGACTGAGATGGAAGACAGGGTGGAGGAGTTGGTGAATGACAGAAGCTGTGAGATGGAGTATTTCAGCATGATGACAGGCGGGAATGCTAGGAGCAGTGTGTTAGCAGCGATAGCAGCTAGTGGGCTAGGTGCACAGAGGTGAAGGATTGTTGTGGAGACGAGGAAGATCCACGACATAGCAGGAGGATGTGAACAGCGGGACGGGACAGATGTACCCCAGAGATGAAGGCAGGAGGCAGGGAGAGTCCACGGTTGTTGCGTGGGACAGAGACAGACAAGCAGGCGATGTAGCAGATAGCAATAGCCACCCAGCACTTTGATGGCTGAGTGAGGGCAGCCGGCAACGGCAGCCAGCAACGGATGCAGAAGTCTAAAATAAGTTAAAAAGGAAAAACAATGTGCAGTGCAGTAAAGATGTGCAATGCAGGGCAGTAGTCCAATTTGAAAGTTTTGCGAGAATGAATGGTAGCTGAGGGTGATAGAGGGTAACAGAGGCAGAGAAGCGGCGAACAGTCAACGCCAGCGTCCTCTCCAGCGGAAAAAAAAAAAGTGACAGTTTATGAAGCTGAAGGAGCCTCTGCGCGTCTCAACTGGACGCCGTGGGACCCTGACCAAGCGTCGCTCCTGGACGCTTAGAGAGTGAGAGTGTGTTGCTTTGACAAGTGTGCAGACAAGACGACAGGTGAAAAACCTTTTAAAATGCGTGTTTTGTGAATGGAGATCGGTTCGATAAGGCTAAACTAACGTTGTAGCTGCTCCGTCCAAACTCACAACACCGTGACGGCCCGCCCACACAGCAGCGTGCGTTGAGTCTTCCAACGCTTCTGCCCATTCACTTGAATGGGGTGACATCACGCCTCACCGAACTGCATTGTGGGGAGCGTAGCTACACTTTGCTCACGTTGCTCGCGTCAAGAAGATTCAAAAGTTGAGCCATGTTCAACTTTTGAGTCTTCGACGGAGGCGTCAGCCAATCAAATCCCGTTTAGGAAAATCTGCCAGTACAACTGCTAGCCAATCAAACCGCGTGTATGTTGGGAGAGCCAGACCGCAGTTCCGCAGGTACTCCGCAGGTCCGCAGCACCATGGAGAGAGCCTCCCCGCTGCTGCTGCTGAAGGAAGGTGGAACCCTTTTTAACTCTTTTTTTCCCCCTCTCTTTTCTCCCTGCTTCTACTGCAGGCTAGAAGGCTAGCGGGCTTTTTTGCTTTGTATGTCCGGGGCGGGAGATTCATGCGATTGTTTGTTGGTCGCGTTGCTCCCAAGCTTCAGCCACGCCCACCACAAAGATTCAACGCACGCCGCTGTGTGGACGGGCCCTGATACAGAGTAGACACAGATACAACAGCGACTGTATTCGCCATGACACAGACAGTCTGTGGTTTGTTCATGTTTAACTTTTGTCCAGTTTCTGAACACATATGAGGAGCTGTGAGCTCTGTGTGCTAACAGCTAACGGCTGCTGTTTTGGTTTTCTGATTCAACTTCAGTGACGGCAGGCTGAGATCCTCACCGCTGATTGGCTACCGCGCGAACACGTCATTCGCATCAACCGCATCAACCGCATCAACCGCGTCTGTCCGCGTCTTTGCAATGACTTTACATGTAATTGCGTCCGGTGTGAACGCACCAATGGTCTATGCATGGATAAAGTTAAATGTTGTTCGAATTTTGAATTTGTAAGAATTGTTTTAATTGTTTTAATGTTAAATGTTGCACTTGCATGAAGCTTCAGTGGATAAGCCTCACAGTTAAAATGGCACTTTATGTTATCTGCTCACTGCAAGATGTTGTTTTTTTCTTTGTTGTTGTTGCTGTCAACAAAATAATGTACTCATTCACTCAAACAAATGGAAAATAAGCTACATACATTTATATTTAGGATTGTAATGAAGGAATGAATGAAACTTAAAATGATAGGTATGATGTAAATATATATATGTATCCTTTTTGACATGTTAGTTATGTTGTGTTCTTGGTTTAATCAAATTGGAAGTTGCACCAAATGATTTGATGTAATTCAGATGCAATTAGCCTACATAAAAGGCATCAAATTTGAAGTACAGTCTGGGCTGTCTTTTTCACTCAATTCTGCAATAGGTAGATCTCGCCTTTCACCATGGCCGAGGTCGGGGAACTTCGGCTTAAAAAGGTTGGTGACCACTGCCCCAAACGATCATAGCCCCACCTCTCCTGGGGGGTATACCACGAAGCTGGTTCAACCTAACCTGGATATGTTTGAGTTAGCCGGTTGGCCTAATCCAAAACATACGCCCTCTCGCTAAACGGCACTACGACACGGGTTATCAAGTGGATCGCTCAAGCCAGCCGTGCCCTATCTAGTTAGGTGCACGTTCACATGAGAGGGGTGGTATTTGGAGCATTCGACCAATCACAAACATGGAGAAGCGTACTGACAGCGCACCGCGTCATACTTCCTGAATGAAAAGTCAACTATATAATTAGACAAATATGAAGACGTTAAACTTTAAACATCCATGACTTAAACACTTGATCCAGGATAAAAGCCACATAGCTGCACCTGCAAGGTGAATACAGCTGGTACAAGAAAAAGTGTTTGAATGCGTACATTAACAGGTTTATGATATCACTGCCCCGTCTAAGACACGATCTGACTTTAATTACATTTGACTCGAGTGTTTCGTCAACTTAATGTGTTGCTTAAAATAATACTTCTGCATACAGTATGTGACACTGAGTGTTTCACGGCCAGATACGGCTCAGCTGACTGACGTGCAATATATTCCGTGTGTAAATCGAAGAGATAATACATTTTACAGCATATAGACCGTAACTTTGATCCAGTTACTTATGTTGTGGCAGATATTTAAGTAAGCTTTCTTAACGCTAATGTTATAATAGTCAGATTGCTCTGACGATGGGAGGTGATATTCTATTAATGTTCACGTGCTCCAGACGTTACTGACCATGCTACAGATGTTAGTGCAAACAATCTACAGCTCCTCTACCACAACCATCAGCAACAAGTGGACATGGAGAACTACATGAACTACATGTTGCTAAAATGTAGTTCTCCACGGTGGATGTACTACAGTGACTCCAGCGGGTCGATCGGTCTCGTGTGGGCGGACACGTTTCTTGTGCCGATTCCGTGTGGACGGAAGAGTTTTTTTATATCGACCTCGGTTCGTTTTGGTCTCCGTGTGGACAGGCCCTAAAGCAAGGGTAGATTAAAACTGGACAATCTACTGTGTGTAGAAATGAGCTGATATACTAAAAGACTGAGGGAAATAAGGAACAGGCGACAGGTGGGCAGGACAGCAGGGAGTGGCTGAAAGTGAGTCTGGTGACATATTTGGAAAAGTCTGAGAGCAACTGGTGGACCGGTGGAGAGTGACCCTGGGGGGGGGTGGAGACATGGCTACTAGGGATGTTAAGATTCACCGATTCGCATCGGTGCACCGGCATAAACGTTCAAGATGCGAGTGCACCGGTTGAAAGAGTGCACATCGGCTACAATTTGGGTTGAACTCGCGCGATGCATCGATTGTAGCGTCTTTGCATCGGTAAAAAAACTATTCATTCATATAATATCCTCTCATCCTGTCAGCACTCAGCAGAGACCATCTTTGATCTTTGCTTCGCACTACGGCGGCCGAGAGTCTCAGTTATCAACACACATGGAAGTCGAGGAGAAAGAAAACACAGCGCACAGCGCACTGAAAAATACCTACAAATCAAATGTTTGGCAACACTTCGGATTTTTCAAGAAAGATGGACAACTTGAAAAATCGCTCGCAAATTGTAAACGATGCTGTGCCGCTTTAAAGTACACAAGTAGCACGAGGAACTTAGCGGCGCACATAAAGAGGCGACATGGGGTCTGCGGCTGAAAAGAGAAACCTGAAAGTTAGACATAATGTTAAATCACTCAGTGAGGTGTTCTGTCAGAGAGAGTGGTGTTTAGTTTACAGCAGCCTGTGACTGCCAATAATAGTTAAATGTCTTCCTTACTGTAAGCAGTTATGAAAGAGCTGTTTGTGAAAGGTTATTTGTATTCTTTATTGTTCATATAGAAACCACTGCTTTCTGCTCACTGGTGGGTTAGCCTATGAATGAGTGTTAAGCACATCAGTCAGCAGCTGTAAGTTGTTATTTGCACATTGTTAATCATAGGCAATGCATCCTTACATTGTTTAACTGTGAGGTGTTATACAATTGTACTGTACTCTGGAGAGTTTTTTAAGGTAAAAAAGAAACAACATGATGGGATGTGCAGTACCAAATATGTAAAGCACTTTTTTGTCAATCCGTGATTTGCTGCATATGAGGAATACAACAAAAATCCTCTGTCCCACATTGAAGTATCATTATTTTGCATCGTGTTGAATCGCATCGTATCGCCCCGAATCGCATAATGTTGAATCAAATCGTATCGAACTGTATCGCAACAGGGGTGAATCGTATCGTATCGTATCGCCTGGTGTTTCAAATGTATCGTTAATGTATCGTATCGTTGGCAACGTATCGAGATGTGCATCACATCGGCCTCAGTGATGGAGATGCACATCCCTAATGGCTACAGAAGGGACAAGGGAGAGGCACAACAATGCAAAAATAATAAACACAACTAAGGCACACATTGTGTCGGCCATTTTTGCACGAATCATCCCTGCTATTACGATTATGAGATTGACAGAACACTGAGAAACAACATACATATGACCAAATTTGTATTGAAACATTTTTATATATTTATTTTTAAAAGATGATCAGTCAGCTCTGTGATTAAAGCTTCTTCAAAGATGCTCATATAGGTTCATTGATAATTAAATGTATATTGCTATTGAAATTAAAGGTTTAATATGGAAGTCGTGTCTCTTGTATCTTACAAGTTAAAAACGTATTTTAGAGTATTACTCTATTTGCTGGATGATTTGTTATTTTTCTGTAAGTCTAGGTTTTTATACACACAGTTTGCTATGACAGATCCCTTAAAATCTCATGGAGCTGAAACCACCATTGAAGACATTACTGCCTCGCCTTTTTTAAAGATGCACTTTCACCTACCTCCCTCACAGAGCTGAAAGCTCTATAAATTTCTGATGGGTCCTATAATGTGATTTCTCACAAGGTAAAAGCTTATAATGTTTCCTCATAGTCGCTGAGGTCAGTTTAACACTGAAGGGTTTTTCATTTGCAACCCTCTCAGTTTGGTCTCAGTAATAGCATCTGATATTGCATTATGGAGCCCCACTGAATAGCTTTTAAAGCACAGGCATTGACTTTGGATCGCTCTGACCCAGTGTTAGAAAAGGGTATTTAAAATATACTGAGAAATAAAGACCATCAAGTCACTGGGAATAATGTTATCGGTTTGTTATTGTGTTTTATATACTGTTATTTCCTGCCTGTCAAAAGTTTAATAACATGATGATCTTTAAATATTTTTGACACAAATATGCTGCACTGGACATTTCACAGTTTAGATTTTTTTGGCTTCATTTTTAATTTTTTTGTTTTGAGTACGTCTATTTTTGTAAGGTTTTTTCCTCCTAGATCTTAAAAAGTAATAATAATCAATTATCATATCATAATAATTTACTAAATCCAGTTAGACTTGAAACCATAGATACACGTTGAAGAGAATGGAGTAAAGCAGAATGCAAATGACTGGACGAGATTATCATTTTATAATGTGATGTCTTCCTCAATTCACCCTTGAAAGAGAGATCAGTGATCTCAATGGGATTAACCTGCATAAATAAAGGTTTGAAATGAAATGAAAAATTGCATTTATAGAATTTAGAAAGGAGTTTTGACAAACAAGTAGATAAATAAAACATTTTAAAAAACTGCTATTTTAGAACAAATGCCATTAAACCTTACTGTAATTCTGCCCTGAGCTAAATTTGCATTGTGTTGCTCCCAGCATATTTGTGTCTCCCTGCTGTTGTTTCCTCTCATCCGCCCGGGTCTATCCGTGACAGTGAGTGCTGACAGTGATTGACAGGGACAGATTAAACCCTGGCTGTCATCCTCTGTCCTCTGCAGAGGAGCATCTGCACTGTTCTGCCTCTCTGCCTCAGATGATTCCAGGTTAGCAAGAATCACACCTCTAATTGACTTCAGTTAGTGCAGAGACATGTTCAGACTGCGTTTGATCATCAGAAGGCGAGTAAGGTCTGCCACACAGTGCTACAGAGTCCTACAGCGCAGGCAAATCATTTGGACGGGGTTCAGAATAAGGTAATTCTCAACCCCTGTGTTGGTGGCTAACAGCTGGACAGCTGTGACGGCTGTTCAAAGAGAATCCTGCACTCACTTTACATCTGAAAGTTATGAATGCCAAAATAATGGAAGAAAATTCTGGAAGAATTACTGACTGGACTAGTGTGTCAGAAATAATGCACTATGCCTCTCTTTATCAATTTGAATGTAAAAAGCATCATTTAGAAAAGTTAATAATTAAATAGTTTGGGAAACTACAATGCTAATGCTCAATGGGGAACCAGTTTTGTGAAATATTTGCTATGACATTTAAAAATAATTTTTTGGCCAAAGAGCAAAAAAAACAAACAAGAAAGTTACACATAATTCTCAATATGGCCACAATTTGATTCACATAATAAAAGCTCTCTCAATATCAAAAGATGTCACTGTGACACTGTGTGCTATAAATGCATTAAAACGCACTGTTATCATGTTGTGAGGAATACTCCAACAATTGTCAAGCAGAGAGGATGATTAAGAGTTGAAAAGGCATACACTACTGCTGCAGGGGTGTCAAACTCAAATACACAGTGGGCCAAAATTAAAAGAACGGTACTAGTCGAGGGCCGGACTGATTCAATGTTTATTGCAAAACTTATTGAAATGAACTTATTGCAGATAGTACATTAAACATTAAATAATCAGTTGCATTCATTTCTTATGGCTCTATCTGCAGCTTTTCCAGAGTCATTTCTTATGATCACATTTTTCCGCAGGCC
This sequence comes from Gobionotothen gibberifrons, assembly GCA_943591055.1. Classification (NCBI taxonomy): domain Eukaryota; kingdom Metazoa; phylum Chordata; class Actinopteri; order Perciformes; family Nototheniidae; genus Gobionotothen; species Gobionotothen gibberifrons. The sequence continues at coordinate 481,510 of CALSBZ010046939.1, forward strand.
AACGGCTTCAAAAAAACAATTTAAACTCAGGCTGCTTCTCAGGTCGATTACATGGAATCCTTGCGTCCCTCACTTGCGTCGTTTCCCTGCGTTTAGTCCCTCCCACCAGGGAAGCATGGAGGGATGCAAGGAAACCACGAGAAGCAGGGAAATGAGTTTTAAGAGCCATGGGACGTCCTTTCCTCCGTAGCGTCACGTGAAGCGACATCCGTTTGTGATGCACAGCTGATCGCACAGTTGATCGTCTGACAGCAGCCAGCTCTGTCCCCGTTATTTCCACACACACACACACCCGCCTCTGTTAGTGCACATGTACTGACACAAACACCCAAATACATTAAATAAAATAAGAACTCATTCTCAAAAAAGATAAACGCCATTCTTAAAATGTATAAACGAAAAAAGCGATCATCAAAATGTTTCCAATAAATGAATTAAATGATTTTTGTCCACTTTGTTGTTCAGATATATCACATATTTGTAACTAAATGATACATTAATTGAAACAAAACACAGTATAGACTGAGGAGTGACTCCCGTGAGGTTCATGTGTTTTCTTCACTCCGCTGGAAAACTGCTCTCATGTCAAGAAGCATCAGATCAGTGCATGCACTGCATCGTCCAATCAGTGAGCGATACACAGTAAGGGGGCGGGGCGAGTATCTGAGGATTTCATCGAAGGATGGTCTGGTGGTTCCTCGGTTATCGGTCCTCCATTATCGCTCCTCGCTCCTCGCTCCTCGCTCCTCCAGCAGAAATAAGAGCCATGGGACGCTACTCAAGATGGCGCAGACAAATCAACTTCCGGTGAGACCGAGGACCGAGGAGCGGGGAAATGAAAATAGTCGACCTGAGAAGCAGCCTCAGTGTGCTGCTCTGTGATGCAAGTTCAAGCAGATACTTGGCATCTCATCTTGGGTGCAAGTTCATCAATGTTTGGGGTCAGGCTCTGAGCTGAGGAAACCCTCAGGATGGAGTGAAGGTGTGCGGGCCAGATCTAATAGTAATTAGAAATTATCCTGCGGGCCGAAATTAAATCTACCAAGGGCCTGATTTGGCCCCCGGGCCTTGAGTTTGACACACTACCATCAGGTGAAGCAGATTTTCAAACCTTTGGACAGAGTCTGGCTATATTTTTCCTTCACTTCCAATTGTTATGCTTTGTGTATTTTTGATATATTTACAATATGTATGTGTCTCTCAAGGTAGGATTTGAGTTTTATGAATACTATTATATAAGCTTTCGAGGCATTTTCTAGTCCACCAAAATACTACAATGTCCGCAGTGAGGAATCACATGGCAGACATGCGAGACAACAAAACCACAATCTCCAGAGGAAACAATAATACATAGCTTCAAGGCTTCTGTAGATATTTGAGATGCCTGCCAAGCTGCAAAACAATATGGCAAGACACCCGGCTAAGCACCAAAATGACACTGAGCTCCGTAAACAGCCAAACATTTCTATATACTATCGTTTCTAGACAGCTTAAAGAATGCTTAGCAATAAGCATCGCCTGCCAGGAGGCAAAGAGGCTCCCTGAGTGTCAGACAGACAAGAAGCTGACTGTTGATGCCATTAGGCAGCAAAGGGGCTTGACATGTGCTGCCCAGTTCACTGCCCCAGCATGCTTTGCAGCCTGGACATGTCGTGACCATTATGTGGTTTTCTTTAAGCTGTGCTGAAGCTGTCTCATACAGTAGGTTTCTGTATGACTGCAAGAGAGACTGTGGCAGCATGACTTTAACTTGTAGTTTTTATTTTGCAAATCAAGACATCTTTAAGGCGGCATGTCCGACATTAATTTAAGTAATTATTTATCTAAACTTGTTTAAAAAGTGTCTACTCTATGACTCAGATACCATTATCCTGTTGTTCCTCCTCACTGAGATTATAAGGAAAGTGTATTCAGTCGACATGAGCATATTTTAATTAGCATTTGATCAAACATTTAGATTGGTATTGGCCTTTCATTGCAAATTAATTAGTTTTTTATCATTTAAAAATACATATACTGTAGATATATTAATGAGCTCATTAATACTAGTTGTGCCATTACAGCTTTTGCAATATCTAAGTTAATGATTTGGCAAGCAAACATGCATGAAAACATTTACTAAAACATTGTTACTTCAAATGAGATAATAGCATGATAAATCATGCATGATGCAAACTATAACTGCCTTTCATTTTCCGTGCATGGGTGGACCTTTTCTAGATGGAGAAAAAACCCACCTTTAGCCTGCTTCCCCCTGCTTCCCCCTGCTTCCCCCTGCTTCCCCCTGCTT
>CALSBZ010046939.1:484204-503420 GCA_943591055.1 Gobionotothen gibberifrons
CCCCCTGACCACCATGGGGTCTAGAGCCTTCAGCCGCTCTGCACCCCGCCTCTGGAACTCCCTCCCACCTGACATCCGCAACACTGACTCTCTCCCCATTTTCAAATCACGTCTCAAAACATATCTCTTCACACTCGCGTATCCACCCTGATCATTATCCATCACACATCCTCTGTTTTATTGATTTGATTTGTTATATACTGCATTGTCTTGTTTATGTCTCTTATGCTGGTGTTATGTATTGTGTATCTTGTTTTTTGTGTGTTTGTACGGCGACCTTGAGAGCCTTGAAAGGCGCCTATATAAAATAAATGAATTATTATTATTATTATTATTACTTGATAGCAACCTAGTAAATGCAACTCTTCTCTTATAGCTCCCAGCTCCATTGTTGGTCTCCACCAACTACTGAGGGAAATAATGGAGTCTTTAACAGTTAAATGCTCCACAATTTCACCAGCTACTATTTGACTCTCTCTTCTGCGTAGACCAGGTAGTCTATGTGTCTAAAAACTAAAGCCGTGAGAGTGAACTGAAACAGTAAATTGTGGGCAGAACAGCTAAACAATAAGCTGAAATGTACTAAGCTCAGTAAAGTGGAGGGGAGCTACAAATCAAGGTGATAATCCTCTGTTGGTTCACCATAGAGCGGTGCAGGGATGACGTATTTACCCGGAAGGAAGCTGCTGGTTCCCTCGACATAAAAGCAAGGCGCTTTCTCCTTAGGATTTTGAAAATAGCTCGAAATAAGGTCTGTGGAAAACAAACCTGTTTGATAAATGCATGTTTTGTTCAGCCAGATAATATCCACATGTCTACCCTACTTTTATAATTTTGAATCATAAATCTAGTCGCCAGAAGCACAATGCTAACGTTATGCTATAAAGGAACTACAGCAGGGTCGCTGCTTCAATGTCACGCCAACTTAAGATCCATATTCAAACACACAGATTCTAAATGGAACGAGTTGAAGCGTTTGTTTGAACAGTTTGCAGGAGGCAGGTACTTGCTTTCAAGCAGAACAGGGCAAACTAACTTAGAGGAGTGTTTACGTGTTCGGTGTAATGACGTACAACGGCCTGGACAACTTCTGTAGTCCTATTCAGCCACTTGGTAACAACCATCGTTTTTCAGACACGTAAACTCTTCAGAAATCACCAGCGGGGTCACTGCTGATGTATTTAATGTCGTAGAACAAAACGTGATCCGTCTCTTGAATGTGTGTCAAACACAGACCTTATTTCCAGCTATTTTCCCAAATCCTATGGAGAGATCCCATTGGCTCTGAGACGAGGGAACCGGTAGTGGTAAAATGCTAACTCACTTCTGCGTTTATGACGCGTCACTGCACCACTCAAATAAATCATTTGACAATGTAGATTGCTTGTGTTATTTAAAATGTATATGGGTACAGAATATAAATGTCTAAGGCTATTCTCTGATTGCGTTGCATTCTGCATAAACTGCAAATCAGTGTCTGCATTATACATGAACACTGTAATACGCAGAATATAGGAAATAGTTGCCCACTTACTTCACTACATATAGTAAAGGGCTTCTGGGGAGTATTGTAATAAATTGACCATGATTCAGCATCAACATAGATCCTCACATTCTACACATTCAATTCTTATTTTCTCTCTGCCGTGGCTCCTATTAGTTAGATAAACTAAAGCAAATTCATTATATCTGATAAGCAGCAATGATGATGTGAACGTGCTTCTTACTTATTGTATCTTTGCATAAAACATTACAATGAAGATATTACTGGTGGTCCGTTTAGAGCTTTATAATGAAGAATCAGGAGAGGCGAGAAGTGTTAATCACAACCGGCACCGAAGCACTGCTGTGTGAAATATACTGTTCCTCCACAGAGAGCCAGCGCTCTTCTGTTGTTATTAGTCCACGCTGAAATCTCAAAGATACATTACTGTTATGTATATGTATGGGATGGATCTCAGCATGCAGTTTTCTGCATACAGAATTAGCTGTAGGAGTTATGCTTTGGTATTTTTCTTTCTTTTGAACTTTTAATGTAATTTCCAGTTGCTTTTTTTGCTTCACTGTCTTTCATCACTTTCTTGTGAAAAATGTTACGTTTTTAAGAGCTGAGGTGTGATGCCCCTGTGGGTCCATCAGTGGAGAGGGTGTGGCTATCCTGTCTGAGCTGCACTGATTGCAGTAACTCAGGGCACCTGGGTCTGGTGCCCTATTTAAAGCCTCTCTGCTCATCTCTGTCCCCGCTCTGCTTTTCCCTACAGGCCTCCGGTTTTGATGAGTATATGCTGTTGTCACCTTAGTTGTTTTACTTTGTGCACCTCAACACCCTCACACATACACGTCCATGCAACCCTCACCCTGCATTTACACTACTGATACCACTGACGTCCACATCTCATGCTTCACTTATTGTTGCACTCTATTTTGATTTGGTTAATTTGAATTGTTTGGTTAAATAAACACATTTTAGTAACCGTTGATATGGTGTGTCTCCTTTTTGTTGTGGCCTTTTGAGCCGGGTCGCAACAAATGGGGGCTCGTCCTACGGGTTAGTTCTAGAAAGTTTGTGTAGTGCTCAGAGCACATGGCGTCAGTTGAGCAGCTAATTAGTTGATGTGGTCCAGCTGTGTGCTAGCTTGGGTGCTGCTATTTGGGGGGGGACATCATGTTGTTTGGGTTTCAGTAAGCTTTAGTGTTTGACATGTCGGCAGGTTGTGTGTGCCAATCAGAAGGTAAGTTGTTGCTGCTTGTTACGCTTTTGTAAAGAGTTTTCCCCGCTAGGCTTAAGTGGCGTTTCCCCTTGGGTTGCGTCTGTTTATTTTTTTCATAGTGTAGTGGCGACGTGGTTAGTGTCAGCTGTTTTCGGACAGCTGTCTCGGGGGCACATCCGCGTGATTTTTTGGTGTTACCCGCGTGCAGGTCGCTCCATAAATCCGCCGGGTTCCAGTGCGTAATTACCCACCGCAAGCCACATGAAGACTAGGTGAGTTTAGTACGATTTTGGTTAGGCAGTTAGGGGGAAAATTCTCTGTTGGGTTTTGTCTTTTGCCCATGCGTATGCAGTTTAATACTTTGCTTTCTGATTGGTTATAGGTAATATATTATGGCTTCTTTGTCGGCGTTTGTGGATGCGCCCTCAGTGTCTTTCTTGGATGATTGCCAGAAGGCGCAGTTGGTCAAAATAGCAGAACATTATAACATTGCTGTGGTAGGAAGCAAACGGAAAGATGAGATTAAAGCTGTCATCGTGTCATCTTTGTTCGAGCGGGGAGTGTTGCAGAAGAGTGAGTCTGGTGCGGCAGGGGGCGTGCCGGTAGTGGTTCAGACAGCTGGCTTGACGTTCGAGCAGCAAAAGGAGCTTTTGGCCATGCAGTTTAATCAGGAGAGGTTGCAGTTGGAGTTGAGGATGGAGCAGGAGAAGCGTTTAGAGGTGGAGAAGATGGAGAAGATGCTGGAGGTGGAAAAAATGAAATGTGAGAAGGTGCTGGAGGTGGAAAAGATGAAATGTGAGTTGGAATATGCTAGATTACGGCTGATTGGAGAGGGCAAGCTTGCTCCGGTGGAGGATGGTTCTGATAGGTCGGCATCAGGTAATAGCGATATTATTTCTTACTTGCGGTTAGTGCCGAAGTTTAATGAGTGTGACCCTGACATATTTTTTACTCTATTTGAACGCATATCAGAGGCAAGAAACTGGTCAGATTCGGACAAAGTGCTGTTGCTTCAGTGTGTACTTACTGGACGAGCACAGGAGGCATATTCAGCTGTTTGTGGCGAAAATGATTTGGACTATGCCAGAGTAAAATCAGCAGTGTTAAGATCATACGAACTGGTTCCTGAAGCGTATCGTCAACGGTTCCGAGGTTGGGTCAAGGGGGATAAACAGACACATGTGGAGTTTATCCGTGATTTGACTTCTCATTTTCAGCGGTGGTGCGCGGCAATAAAGGTGGCCAGTTTTGACGGTCTTTGTGAACTCATTGTACTGGAACAATTTAAAGAGGTTATCCCTCAGCGTGTGGCCACTTATGTAAATGAGCAGAAACCTTCCACCGCGCTCAGAGCTGCTGAACTAGCGGACGATTTTGTGTTGACACATAAGGGCAGTTTTACAGAGGTGTTCTAGGGATGATGGCTATGGCCGTGGTGGTGCAAAGTTTTCACCAGGCTCCTCCCGTAGAGTTGCAGGTACGGGGCGACCCGAGGGGGCCAAAATGGACCAATGTCATTATTGCAGAGGAGAGGGTCATTGGAAGGGTCAGTGAGTGTCCGTTGCTGGAACCTGAGGGGAATCCTCGTTTCTCAGCACATGCTCCAGCCATGTGTTGTTCTGCTGTGTTGATTAAAAAGCCGCAGGGTGTAGGATCGGGCATGATGCCTGATAAGAAGCTGGTTTGTGCCGACTCAGATGTGGGTTCTGGTTTTGAGCCATTCATAACGGAAGCTGTTGTATCAGTGGTCGGCAGTGACAAATATGTTCCGATTAAGGTGTTGCGTGACACAGCGGCTAGACACTCATTTATCGTTGAGTCAGTTGCCTTTTTCCTCAGAGACAGAAACTGGGGATTTTGTGCTGATGAGGGGCATGGAGATGGGCTTGATCCCTGTGCCACGGCATACAATAATGCTGGATTGTGAGCTGGTGCGGGGAGTTGTGTCTATCGGCGTGCGTCCCGCGTTGCCAATTGATGGGGTACAGATGATTTTGGGCAACGATCTTGCTGGTAGTGCTGTGTGGGCTGGTGTGCCACCGCCTGTGGTGGTTTCCAGGCCGTTGGCATCTGTGGTGCCGGATGAGAGTGGTTTACAATTTCCAAGGGTGTTTCCAGTTGGTAGGCCTACTGTTACGCGTGCGCAGAGCCGTAGGATGTCTACTGACCTGCCTGCTTCAAAGGGTAAGATCGACGAGTACAGCGACTCGGACGAAGGACAGCACGATGCCTACCTGGAGAAGAAGAAGAGGGGGAAGAAAGAGAAGAAACCCTGCACAGAGAGGAAGAGGAGGCCGAAGGAGGTTGGTGCGCCCAAGAGGCCGATGAGCGCCTACATGCGGTGGCTCAACGTCAGCCGAGAGAGAATCAGGTCTGAGAACCCCGGCATCTCCAACACAGAGATCTCCAAGAAGGCCGGAGAGATGTGGAGGATGCTGAGCAAAGAGGACAAGGGGGAGTGGGACATAAAGGCAGTGGAGTTAAGGAGGATGTTGGTTGATCGTGGAACCCTTTGGGGCCCCGTCTTAAGGGGGGGGCTGTGATGCCCCTGTGGGTCCATCAGTGGAAAGGGTGTGGCTATCCTGTCTGTGCTGCACTGATTGCAGTAACTCAGGGCACCTGGGTCTGGTGCCCTATTTAAAGCCTCTCTGCTCATCTCTGTCCCTGCTCTGCTTTTCCCTACAGGCCTCTGGTTTTGATGAGTATATGCTGTTGTCACCTTAGTTGTTTTACTTTGTGCACCTCAACACCCTCACACATACACGTCCATGCAACCCTCACCCTGCATTTACACTACTGATACCACTGACGTCCACATCTCATGCTTCACTTATTGTTGCACTCTATTTTGATTTGGTTAATTTGAATTGTTTGGTTAAATAAACACATTTTAGTAACCGTGGATATGGTGTGTCTCCTTTTTGTTGTGGCCTTTTGAGCCGGGTCGCAACATGAGGAAAACAGCTCTATTCCAGCTAAGGGAACTCTTCTTCTTATCTGAACATTTTTAAAACACCAAATCTACAGAAACTTGATTCTTACTTGTAAATGGCTGCATTCAGGATTTAATATCCAGATTTATTAGGCAAAATAAAGCCAATGTATATGACTAAAAGTGCAAACAACCGTACCTGTACTGTACCTGCATACGGAATATATTGCTGGAGCTCTTACTTGATACACTACACAATACATAACCACTGTCCTACTCACCACAGCAGAGATTATGTGCACTCTCATTGCATTACACCACCTTCTGCAGCCTTTACTTATAATTGACCCTTGTGGCAGCAGAGGGGCATTCCTATGTTTCCCTAAAACCCCATTACAGCGTGCCTGCAGCACATTATATCCACGGCTGATCAGCTCAATTCACGGATGTTAGCTTGACATTGATGTTATGCTAATGCATGCCACTCTCCTGACTGTGTCCACACACTGAGCACCTTCTAGCATTAGCTGGGAATTGTCATACAATCCACCCATAATGGAAACTATTTGTATTCAGAGGGAGAGTTGGGGGACACCTTGCATAATCATGTCAATGTATAAATAAGCTTATACTTATTCATCTCTGTCGGTTATCATTTGTCTCTTTCAGTTTTTTGTATCACTGAAACACATCACACTTTTGTCTTACAATATGATCTTTGACATTGTGCAATATACTGAATTCTGAATGCTCCTCAGGGATATTAAATATAAATCAGTGTGTGTTTATCTTTTTAGTGCAAGGACAAGTAATGAAATTGTAATCAGTGTAACAGAATCCTCCCTGGGGTAACAATAGTGAGCCTCAATGTGATTTTTATTTTTGAAATCAATTTATCCTGCAGGCATGAGGCTCCACCTTATCAAACCCAGCATTCTAGTGGAAGTGACAGCCTGAAGCTGGGAACATGCTTTCTGACGTCCTGATGGTGCGTTTGCGTCTATGTGCCTTTTTCTTGTCCGCTCAAAAATAAATCATGCTTTCCCCTGAAAATAACTAGCATAGAATAGAACTTGAATCCACCTTTGGGTTCTTCCATGAAATGATAATGAAGCCTTCCTACTGCGGGTATTTAGAGTATTACTACACTCACATTTTATCAGGGGAATATCATTATGCTCTTGCTGCTAGAAATCTCAAGTATTAATTTCAGGAATATATTCATATGCCCCTATGACTCCCTTCTTCAGCAGGTTGAGTCTAGAACATTCCAAACACAACAAGGTAAAACAATATGTTGAAGCCTCAAATCAGTATTTAAATAAATATGTTAAATGGGGTTATCATCAAGGTTGTTTTATGCATTTTGCCAAAACAGCAAGTCAGCCTGATTTAAGTAACCTCTGAGATAAAGCATCAAAGTTCCCTCCTCTGGCCAACCCCCCGCCCTAATAAGCTGAACACAGCACGAGATGTGAACGTCTTAATTACAGAGCGCTCGGAGATAATGATAACACAATCTTGAAAACAAATGCAAGCACAAGCGCGTACACACACACACACACACACACACAGCTGAACGGTTGAATGTTATATCAAGGTGAAAACATTTTTGAGTAAACACCTCTGTGTGCTTTATTCCTGATTCTTCTAAAATTAACACGGCAAGGTAATTTGACAACTGAAGGATCAACACTGATTGTGTTTAATGAAAACCAATTATTACATGGGCAACCTTCATCACGGCCGGCCCTGATTTCCTCCACAGATAACTATGATGCACAATGGACATGGTCACACTTTTATAACATTGTCAGGCTCACGAAGGACAGTTTTTCAATGTAGCAGAATCAGAAATGTTTTATATTTCATCATTGATTTTTTCGTTCATTCTTCTTCCTGCCACCTACAATACAGACAAGGTTGCTCAGGCAACAATAGTTTGATCAGAGAAATGTGTTTTGCTCGCAGCAGCTAATGTACTGTAGCCTCCAGCTGCTATAGCCTCAAACTCAATATACTGAGATTTTAAGGATTTTTATAAAACGTGTAGTCTTTAGCCCCAAACTATGCTGCCTTAAGTATGGTAAATGATCATGCCAAGTAGGATTTGCATATGGTACAAGTAATAAAAGAGTGATATAAAGATGAAAGCTGTTATTCGTCTTGGGAACGTAAATAGAAAAGCATGGCTTAGACTGCTGGCTCCACATTACATTGTTATTGTTTTGCCTCTACAGAGAAACAGTGACTTTGCAAACACACGCACACCTTTCTTTTTTAGTCAAAAAAAAGATGCCTTCCAAGCTCACATTAAACTGTGAAAGTCTCTCCTTTATTCTAACTTCTTAAAAAAGGAAACCTCATTAGGAAGAGTACAATGTTTCAAGCCTCTATTTACTCTCTATCCTTCAGTTTAGAGCCATTATAGATGTAAATGTTGTTAGGAAGAGAGGGATTAGTTCGTTTACAGCAAGACACAACACACTATTGCTCTAAAAGCTGCTTGAGCACGGCATCTAAATGGTATCCATGGTGATGGATGTTTTCCTCCTTATGGTGGAGAGTCTTGTGTATCCCTGTTTACCTGTCTGTAATGTGGAGTTTATTCCACAGCTGTGATCGTGACATGTGAGGGCTAGTGAAGAGGGGTCCGTTTGGGAGAGTGCCTCTGTCATGAAATATCCATCAGGAAGATGTCCTTTGCTTGATGAATGTACACAATTATGCACAAAAATACTTATATTTTAATTGGGAATGATTTTAAAGTAGGGCAAGAAACCTTGAAAAACAAACACCTGTTAGCTTTTAGAGTGAATGTGCAAATGTATAGATTTGTTTTCTAATTGATGCTCCCTTGTGGGTGTCTTATCCCAGATGTAAAGCCCCCTGAGACACATTTGTAATTTATGATATACGTCAATGTAAATAAAATCCAATAGATGTATGTGACGTGTAGCTGTGTTGCAAAGAGAGAAATGCCAGTCATAGCAGGAGTTCAGTGGCTGCAAAACGGTGTGGAGGGATGGGTGGAAAAGTGTTAAGGAGTGGCAGACAGTCCAAAGGGAGGGACCCTAGGAGACCCCTAAAAGCTGATGCACGGCCACTGACTCACATTCAGTGTTAGACTACAGAGCCTACCTAAAGATAAGCTTATAATAAGTGCATCATGGGAAAACAAAGAGACATTTTGAAGAAACTGGCAGGGACCTTTCAGATCCGACATGTGCTCCTCCGCCAGGCCATGGCAGAGTGCCTGGGAACCTTCATTCTGGTGGTGAGTAGAGTGTTCTGATTCTACTGCAGGGAAAACAAGGACTGTAGACTACATTGCTAGACATGTACTCAGTATAGAGTTGTTTCTAACTCAATTCAAAATGTAATTAATGTCTTTCATATTATTCTCTGACGCCATTTAATCAAATTGAATTGGGATGTAAACTGTGCAATCATAATATGTATTAAACCAGGGGAATGAAATGTCGGTTGGTAGCACTAAAATAAGTACACTTTTTGGGTTAAGTATTAGGTCTTTATGTGTGTAAACCTCTTCAAAAACGTGTATGCTAGCCATGTACTTGCTAGCATTCTTTAGTTATGCTCAACTTTAGCTAGAATCGTCACTACCGAAACAGTCACTACCGAAACAGTCACTACCGAAACAGTCACTACCGAACCGAAACAGTCACTACCGAAACAGTCACTACCGAAACCTATGGTTACGTTTCGGTAATAGACATGATCGTTTCGGTGGTGACAAAATGGAATGGTAAGCAGATAAATCCCACCATTTTGAAATAAATGTGTTTTAAAGTCTGAAAATCAGTGTGTTACTTTAAAGGCCTCTTATTATACTATTTTAGGCATATATTATCGGTCTCAGATATATAAAAAACATGTCTATGAAGTGTTTTGCTCAAAATACCAAACAGATCATGCATTCTAGCCTCATTCCCCTCTATTTCAGCCTGTTACTGAAGTGCTGATTCTGGGTCAGTAGCTTCAAACATTCACACTTCAACATAAGGCATGTTATGAGTTAAGATTAAGCAATAAGGTTGAGGGAATATGATACAACCTTGAGAACAAAATACTGTGGTCAATACCGAAACACTGGATGTTTTGTAAAAAATAAAGTATATTGAGTTATCAACTAAAATGATATGATACTGATTGGTTTAATGTATGTTCAATTTCAACAATCATCAACTCTGGAATCAATATGATCAGTATTATGCATTTTACAAAGAAAGTTTGCATTATGATTTTTATCAATTGTATACATTGAACTTTGAAATGTGATTACAAATTCACTTTTATTAATTAATTAATTGTGAAAACCCTCAAGAAATATTTGTTAAAATACTATTTAGAGAAGGGAAGGTAAAACAATCTTAACAGGTCAATATAATACTTTTTTACTACAGTGTATGTACTATGTTTCGGTAGTGACCATTTTTGGTAGAGGAAGAACATTCCAATAGGCTACAGTCTGAAAATACGATATACAAATGTATGGTTCTTTTACGAGATATGTGTAATTTAGATTCAAAATTCAAAATATATATGGACAAAGTTTTGGTAAAAAAAAATTCAACATTTCAAAACATTTCCAACCTGACTTTGGTCCGATTCGGTGAATGGCCCATATATACATGAGATGAAAGTTATGATCGTATCTGAACATATGAACATTGTGAAGTGAGTGACAACTAACAAGCCATTTGTGTTATCCGAGCAATCAATGAATCAAACCAACAATTAAAGATGCAAGATGAGACACATCAAGATGTTCTCCCTAAAAACATTCTGAAGCCTTCCACCAGCTTTTCTGTTCAATGTGAGAAAAGACAAAAGGTCTTTTGAAAATACCCCAAGGGATTCTGTCTCCTCCTCGTCCAACATGTTTGTGCAGAGAAAAGGTGAGGGTGCTATCGAGTCTGTTTAGTTGTTTCATGAGAAACATAGTTAATACTTCTTTGATCCTCCAGTGCTCTTCTGTAAGACTGATTTGATGTTCAAAGGCAACTTTTACAGCAGCATTTAAAACATTGTAAAGAACGTTTAACTGCTGCTCTCTTCACATTAAATTGCTACTTTCTTATATTTCTAGGAGGCAAAGAAACACTGAATAATTTAGACTACTCATAATAACTTAGCATCTCAGACTGCATTCATTATTGCCTCTTTCTCTGTACTTTAATTCACACAAAACCATACTGTGTTATATCCATAGTATCTGCTAATGACATCAAAACATCTGAAAGATTCCTTAACATTAACTTAAAAGGTTTTTCTGCCTGTGCAAAACAACCTGGAATCCGTCTGTTCCTCATGGTAACCCGCAGAAGACACAAATATCAGCTGAGCACGCCGATGGTGAACACCGGGACGTTTGTTATTCTGCCCCCCAGCTGGGACTGGTCTGTTCATTCCAGGAGCCTTCAGTCCACTGGGGGTCCGGTCCCTCGGTGGTCAGAGCGGGCCCTCCGAGGAGACGGCTCTGTGGGGGGGGGGGTCAGATTGTTGTCTGCATCAATAGTTCTACTCAGAGCCCGGCCATAACACACACATGACCTCCGAGGTCAGAGAGACACACCCTGGATCTGACGGAGAGCAGGTCTCAGCTAGAGATCTGACTGGAGGTCAGGCAGCTGTGGAGCTCTGTTATTCTCCCTCAAGTTGTTCTACTATTGTCTGTCTACACATAGAACTTCATGACAGGGTTGGAGTTTTCAACTTTACTGTTGATGGATTGGATCTCCAAAAAAAGTGTGTGCTTAAGGAAATGTTGCGAAAGCGTTTCTTTAGTAGATCATTCTAGGGATTATTTGTCTAGCGTGTGTCAATATACATACTGTACGTCATTTTGATGTAAACAAATACATCTTTGATGTATGTCCCGAAACTATATTTAAGGTCACTATAGTTTAATATGCTATTTATGTCACTCAGTTTTACTTAAATTGCTGCTACTAATTCTTTAGCCATGGTTGTCTTTCTTTGTATTTGATAACTAATGTGTGCTTCTCCTTTCATTGATTGCATGCCTTCTTTACCTGCTATGAAACTTTTCTCTGTAACACTGTCAATGTCCCCGCTGTGGGACTGATACTCTGATTCTGACCCTGTCCTCTCTCCAGATGTTTGGGTGTGGGTCAGTAGCCCAGGTGGTGCTGAGCGGAGGCTCCCACGGATCCTTCCTCACGGTCAACTTTGCTTTTGGTTTTGCTGCGACTTTGGGCATCCTAGTGAGTGGACAGATCTCAGGTGAGGAAACTGTATTTTAAGGGGTCAAGCTTTCCTTATAAACTACTTTAACCTAATGTTCTGTTTGGTGACCCAGTGACCCCAACCCCTCTTCTTTCAGAAAAATAACCATTACTTCTGTTTTAAGCAGTATAAAGCATTTAGTAAGACCACCACAGAGCGGCCATCACACTCTATACCTCCTCACCCTTCAGCAAAGAGAACGGAGAACTTCCACACCGCCACTATGTTCAATTTGAATAGCATTTTCATCATTACAGACACTTCCTACTTTCTGCTTATAACATGTGCAATATTAACTTGTAAATGACGTAACTGCCACTGCGTTCTTTGCACTATTCAATACTGCTCGTCACTGTAAATGTATTTGACATGCATTATGTGACGGTCTATGTTTCTTGAAGTTATCTGATTTGCTCATTTGTTACTTTTATTATGATGCTGCTGTGTTTATTGCATCTTTGTAACTCTGGCACAACAATTTCCTTCGGGATAAATAAAGTCCTAGCTTATCTTATCTTAGTACAATATTTCCATATCTTTTCGTTTTTTTAAATATATTTCTTACACATCATTATTCGTTCGAAATCCCAGATAAGTATTAGTTGTTTTTTTCTGTCTTTGTCTCTTAATTACAGGAAATAAATATATCTTTCTTTTAACATAGCCCATAATAACGTATTAGGCATATAATATGTCCTTATTTGGTGTGTTAACAGTGCCTTGTGGTCTATTCTGTGTGTTTGTCACCATCATTAGATATACACGTTTATAGCCCGGAACTGCCTTTTCAATGCCTTTCTATACATTTTAATGAGGTTGGAAAAACATTGTTAAAAGGAAAAAAAGGGCTGATTCTGTAAATCATAGTTGTTAATTGAATGAAAGGGATGAAAACCTTATTAAGATAAAGAAAATATTACTTAGTTAAGCCACAGTCATTTGCATCCCTGTCATGAAGCAGCTGTCACTCAGAGAGTTGACTCAGCTTTTTGTCTCCATCTTATAAGCATAATAAGGACTGATTATTATTGATGGCTTGACAGACACTAAATATCAGCAAAAGGGTAAACTGGCAGTTATCTGAAGTGCTGTATTTACCACAGTGATGTGTGTGCCTGACAGGATGACAGCTACAGGCAGGGGGGGCAGAACAGGAAGCAGTGGGCAGAGGAAAGCAAAAGAGATACAGAAGGCTGGGGCACTTCCCCCTGAACTTGAACACTACGTGGTCTGTAATTGAAAGGATAGTGAGAGTCAATCCTCAATCCTATATCCTCTGTCAAAAGCAGCAACACTACAAAGGGCTGCGCAGTTCAATCATGCTCAATTCTTCAATGCTTTTATAATGAGGCTGCTCGCCTTTAACACACATTGCAGCTGGGAAAATAAGCTCTTATAATTAGATAGCTCCTACCCTGACATGATTAAGGTGTGAAAAGAAGCGAGGCACCCACGAGTGTGCCATCAGAGAACTTATTTTCACCTTCAAGGTTAGAAAAAGGGATACTTCTGAATCTTTTCATCCCTCCAATTTCATTTGTTCCAACCCAACAGGACTTTAGTGAAAACATACTCACTAAATATACAGTAGGCTAACACTCTTCTAGGAAAAGGGTGGGGGGCTGCACTGTATGCAGTAGCAATAGCAATATGATGTTTTCCTGCCAGGAATCAGATAGAATATGTATGTGTTTATGAAATTCATTCAATTCTCCATATTCTTCTCATCTGCAGGTGGTCATCTGAACCCAGCTGTGACCTTCTCACTGTGTTTACTTGGGAGAGAGCCCTGGAGGAAGTTCCCGCTGTTCTTTTTCTTCCAGACTCTCGGTGCCTTTCTGGGGGCAGCAGTTGTATTTGGCATGTATTTTGGTACGTGACACGAAAGATGATTCATCTAAAAATGTTAAAGTTGAACTACCACACACCTGTAATCCTTAGACAAATCATGATTGTTGTTTACTCAGTGGTAGATTTACAGGTCGTAGCAGGGGACACAAGATGGATGCACCCCGAGGACTAAAACTATTTAGAAACTTCGATTTCCTTGAGTAAATGGCAGCTTGGTGGAGACAATTAAAAATGTACAACCTGTTATAGCTTTGTGCCTGACAGTTTGAACAAAGCCAAATGGTTGTTTGCTCTGAGGGAACAAGAACAAATGAACATCCAGACCTTCTTGACAAAATGTAACCTATTTTGTGGCTTACTTCTACTAAATACCCTACACAAGGGATCAATCACCACACTTACACTTTATATAACCCTAACCCTTCATAACTCCCTTTTTAAGGTCAAAACTGTGAAAGCAGAGGCTTGATTGTTTTGTTTATAGCCTTTATTTAACCAGGTGAAAATCCCATTGAGATCAACAATCTCTTTTTCAAGGGAGACCTGCAGCACATTGGTTACACATAAGATGCCTAGAACACACCAGTTATCCAACGACTGGCGATTCACAGGAAACAAGACCTTCCTAGTAATCAGCGACGACAACATCAACCCCAACCAAGGCAACACTATTCCCTTCCTTCAGCTCGACAGCTCTCCATGAGCCAGAGTTGAATCAATCCTCAAAGTCTGCCAGGACCCTACCAAACATAACCTCCAAGAACTTGCAACACACACCACCTCTCCAAACGCAAACGTATACATCCCCCCTAAACGTATCCTCAAATCTCACCTCAGCACAGCACAATAACCTCCCATTAATCGACACTACCATAGTCAAACACTTTCCGACACTCACAGGGCTCCCACAAAACAAATTCCAGACCGAGGACAATTACCTGACTTGGACCAGAGCTACAGCCCAACACATTCAGGAACTGGTGCAATCAACTCCAACTCTACCAACACCACAAATAATTACACACCCACCCGCCCACAGATTGGAACCCAGTGCAATCTAATCCTGACCCAGAAACCTCAAACCCCAACCCCAACCTGACCCTACCAACAACACCTTTTTTAAGGTAAAAAACTGTGAAAGCAGAGGCTTGAGATGCTTACAACAGGAAGTGGTGCACAATTTCTAGTCTGACCTTTGTTGGATCTCTCTCCACTAATCCTGTCATCTTTGTTCTTGTACCATCTAATAGGGGCATAAAGTTATAATTAATAAACCATAAATGTCAACCCTTATGATGCCGCTAGAGACAATGTAATTAGGATACAGTGTCTGGAAACTATAAATGTCTACTATGAAAGAAAGTCAAAACATTGGCAAAGTTAAATTGTATTAATAAAAACAAATGTAATGTGATCTGTACGTTCTTCCACCAGATGCATTATGGGACATTAGCCAGGGAGAGCTGATCGTAGTGGGGAATAATGCCACAGCTGGGATTTTTGCCACATATCCATCCAAACATCTCTCCTTGGTTAATGGATTCTTTGATCAGGTAACATTCATTTTTCAAATGTATCACCCCTACTCAGAGCAACAGCTGATCCATATAAATGAACATGCTCTGTCCCACAGGCCAGACACTCCTGCTTGAGTACTGCACAAGTACTGTACAACAATATAATGTTGCATCAATGTCTATTGTTTTTGGCAATAGACTCCATTCGCCTAATTTGAAAGTTTGATTGAAAAAGAACACAGACCTTGAGGTCACAGTGACGCATGTCTGCTGGAGCTGAATAGACAGCGGCATTGACTCAAATCAAAGTTTGTCTTCAAGAAAAGATTGAAAAATATGAGTCACATCCATTGTAGATATTGCACTATATACATACTGTATGAAGGCAAAATAATTGCATGGCTCCACTGCTGGAGCCCAAAATGTATATTCCTCAGAGGTATTACATGTAAATCTGGCACTCCTGTGACAGCCTGATCACCAATCACATCACCTGGGCTCCTTTCACACTCTTTAACCTTTCAGAAGAAGCGAGCGGTGTGTTGAGCAGGACAGTGTCACTATTCATTTGATCTGATTGTCTTAACTTGGAATCTGTGTAGAACAGCTTGTAAGTGTGAGAGGAAAAGCAAGGTCAATTAGATCCCGCTCTGCCAGAAGATTCAAATAATTAATGAAGGAACCCTGTGCGTAAAACGATGCGCTGTGCATCAAAAGTCTGGACCTTGCAGTGCACATACAGTAGTGTGCACAGTGTGTGTTCTGTATGATCAAAAATAGCTTACATTCCAATACTTGATGCAGTGTTTGTTGTTCGCTACATTTTCTGAGCAAGTAAAGGTGTATATTGACAATACATCGACCTTTTTTCCTGAACAATTGCAGGGAGTATGCATATTCTACCAAATGGTTAAAAAGACCCATAACAGCTGTATACTAGCAATGCCTTACAATTATCAGCAAACTATCTTTTATATGAACACCAGCCAAGGAAACAGCTTGTTATTCTTAAGTTAACCTTTTCAAGACCCTTATTGACACTAAAAGAACACTTCCTCTGAGCTGCTGGCAGCAAAACAACCTCACAAAAGCTGTATAGGGTACCTGCTGTCCAGGGTGGGCACGAGCCACAGCTGCAGCCCTCATAGAGACCCTGACTCATCACAGCACGTAGAAGAATCAATACCATATCCACTGTGTGCATATACTGTACAACTGTACTGTTCAGCCATGAAGTGATTCAACCATGCCAATTGAAAGACAGCCCCTACGTTCACCTCTCATTGGGGGGCTTGATGTCAGATCAGTGGACAGTGCAATATCTATGATGTGCTGTTTTCTGATGTAAAGGTTCACAGAGTTCACAAAATAAGTTTTCATTTTGAAAGCTCGTCAATTGTCATGGTTAAAATAAAGGTGCATCATCATCATCAGCAGGACTACTTATTCTCAGTAATACAAATGAATAAGGATCCAATTAACTTTAATACAAAGCATTAATAGATCCTTCTCCCTGCACGATGTCTTAGATTATTGGAACAGCCGCATTGATCGTGTGTATCCTGGCCATAGTGGACCCTCGAAACAACCCCGTCCCTCGGGGTCTGGAGCCCCTCACAGTGGGCCTTGTGGTGCTGGTCATCGGCCTGTCGATGGGCTTCAACTCTGGCTATGCTGTGAACCCAGCCCGGGACCTGGGGCCACGCATCTTCACCGCTCTGGCAGGGTGGGGACGAGAGGTTTTCACGTGAGTACAGAACTACTTTGGAATGCTTTACAACAACCAGGTTGTCAGGGTGTTGGAGGTGAGGACCCAAAAGCAGTACAAACAGGGAGGCAGGTGTAGGGAAGCAAACAAAAGGAGAGCTTTTATCAAATTAAAAGCTGGTTTAACGACAAAAACGTCAGGAGCAGGCGAGGAGGGACAAAAGGAAAGTACCAAACAAACCGGAACACACAGGAGAAATCCAGCAGGACATCAGACCAGAACCTCACGAAACGAAGAACCGACAAGGAACGCAAGACTAAATAATACACAGGGGTAATCACAAGACACAGCTGGAGAGGGGAGGTGAAACACAATCAGACAATCGGACAGGAGGGAAAACAAAGGAAGGAAGAAAAGACACAGGGAGAACGGAAACTATACACACAAAGCTGAAATCATGACAGGTTGAGATATGGACACCACCTATAAGTGGATCCAGAAATGTAATTAAGATTTTCAATTGCCATTAAAAGAAAATGTCATTTAAAATCAGATTAATATTACAAAATATTGGATTAGGATGAACGTTATTCCATTTCTAAGTTTCACAAAGCTACCCTGCAGTATAAGTACAAACTAAATAGGCCCCTCCTTCACCAGCTGCAACACTAATGTGATGAACACTGTCGTTCCCTGCCAAGTAAACTGACATGTGTTTAATAGCGTGCCCCTTCATTACATTTTGAATGATTCAATATGGGCATGACTCACATGCTTTCTGACCCGTAACGTTGCATCTCTCTAACATCAGCTGTGCATTCATATTTTATTCAGGCCCGCTGTGGTACGGAAGGTAAACAGAATAAAAGAATGATAAGGACAACATGTATAACAGATTTCTCCCATTCTCTTGCAGGGCAAACACCTACTGGTTCTTTGTGCCCCTCTGTGCCCCCTTCCTGGGGGCAGCCGTGGGGGTGCTGATCTACCAGCTCCTGATCGGATACCATTTAGAAGGAGAAGTGCAAAAAAAGCAGAAGGAGGAAAGGTCCAAACGATCCAATATGACAACCAACGAAGAAGCATAAGCTTTTTACAATGTAATCGCAGCAGGTGACATCCTTGACTAATAATTATATATTTGCTGTTTAGGAAAACTCTAAAACTAACATTAGCCTTTGGAAAGCATTCACCATCAATCAATACTCATGAAGACATCTAATGATATCTTATCATAGGTAGAACAGTTTCTCAGGAAATGATTCTTTCTGAATTCAATTTCACTTAACTCCAGTGAGCTATTTCATTTCCGCTTTTAGCAATCCATGCTGCGTGTCTGACAAAACAAATGTATCAGATCAGAGAAGAACGCTAAAGAAAAGACTTGAAGAGGTATTTGAATGGTGTCCTGTTTTTTTCTAACTGAGGTGGAAGAAGCCTCCACTCACCATCAAATCAGTTACATTCACACTTCTTGTACTATTATTTTGTTGTTGTTTGAATAGTTACATTTTCTTCGTATGCACACCTAAGTAAGACACATCTTTACATATTTTGTGTCAGATTTTGAAACAGGTAAAACTTGTCTTCATGTTCCCACCCCCCAAACATTTGTTTTTATATATTTGTCTGAATAAAAAATGTTTCCAAACTAAGTAAAAACCATCAAGCGATTCTTGTAACTTGTAATGACCTTTTAAAGTATATTCGCTTGTGCATTTCTTTATAAATGATAAGTAAGGTACTTTTAGTTGACCTGCTCTGTGTAGATCTGGCTCAGAAAATAACAGATGGTTTATAGTAAGAAACATGAGATGGTAAACACCTCTCTGTGATATGTCATTTGTTTCGTATGGATGGCTTTTATATTAACCAAATTAGAGAAGCCCCTACAGGGAATATTTCCCAACAATTGAAACGGTTCGCTGTGTTTTCAAGTGAAAAATAAAAGGGTTGGTTTATGGGCAGAAGTTTACCTCAGGGACTCACAGACATGCAAATAGTGACATTTGCTGCATTATAAATGCCCTCCGAACGGTTAAAAAGCCCCTCTGGGTTTATAGTGCCTCAGGTGGTTATCCGTTAGAAATTCGATCTCAGCTTCAAAGGGCACTAAGGACAAAAAAGGTCAGGGGTATTTACTCAAAATAACACTCAACAACCATAAGACAGCAAAGCAAAACACACACACACACACACACACACACACACACACACACACACA
>CALSBZ010046939.1:503820-547435 GCA_943591055.1 Gobionotothen gibberifrons
CACACACACACACACACACACACACACACACACACACACACACATCTTCAGCAGACGTCCATCAATGCTCAATTACCATTATCAGAGAAGCAAACGCATATTCCGCATCAAAATATCAGTAATGACATTTTTGGTGTCTGGAAAAGAATATCAATAAGTCAGATCTTACAAAGGCTTAAACTTCAGAGACGGATGTTTGACATTTGGAGTCCCTCTCTGGCTTGACCTTTGAGCAGTTCACCAAACATATCCATTGTCAATCCAACCATTTGCCTCTGAACTTATAATTCATCTTCTTGCTGCCTCGCAGAACAGAGGCTTTAGCTTTTGTATTTCACAACGTGTCGTCGTATAACAAAAGTGAGGTTCAAACAAATGTCATTATACATATGCAAGGTCTGTTTATTTGAAAAGCTATAGAGTAAATTCAAAGACTCACTCTTCATTTCCTATGCATTGGACTCAGTCTTCGATGCATGCTGGAGCAGAAGTATGGCAGAAATGAAAAATGTTATCTATGAGCAGAAAATAAAATCAGCAACATGAACCGCAAGAGTAATAACAACCATCTTCGTGCTCCATACATTTGTTTGTTGGCCTACCTCGATTACACTGCAACGAAATATAAAAAATCATACACATGGGTCGCAGATTTTCATTTAAAATAAACCTGCAGAATAATACATGCCATATTCAACCTAATCTTTATGTCATGTCCCTGAAACATTTCAGTACAAGCAAAGCTAAATACAGGCTTGAACCACAGCGCCACTGTGTGGCCAAGTGAGGAATCTGCAGCTCTTTGACCACTGAGCAGTATTGTGAGGAAGGCACACATAAACACCTCAGGTAGGGATGAAGTACCATAAAGTGCAAAACATTAAAGTACTTGACTTGGATCAATTTGATGCAAATGTAAAACAAAAATGATATTCTGTGTTGGCCAATTTCCAAAAACCTAAAAGTTTGATTCATGTTCATGCCAGATAACATTCTAATAAATCATTATCCAAACAAACCTCTCTTCATTACTATTTACTTTGGACTGAAACGTGTCTGTCCTTTCAAATTGATTATTGCGGCACATGTCTGAACTGGTGGATGCAGACACAGACTGTTTTATAAAGAAATATAAAGAAAGACATATTGTCCTTGTATCCTCATTCATGAGAATGTCCCTTCCCCGATGCACTCACTAACTCCCTTCCATTGCTTCGCAGTACAACAGGAATATCATTTTACACAAAGCGTGGTGAAATACATTCTATAACAATGTCCTGTAATGGAATACTGCCACGGTAAACACATTACACTCAGCATGTGTTGTGATGACTTTAGGTAATTACCTTTCACATGACCTGCTGCAGATATTATCTTTGCGTGTCACTCATGATTCAGATGAGTTGAAGTTGTTATGTAAGTATTAGTCGCACCTTAACCCCCAGCCAGACACATTAATGGACTACAGAAGTACATTTTTGGGTTGATTCAACTACGGTTGTCCATGTCCAAGACTTTGATAATGGTTAATACATCTGTACATACATTGTCAAAGGCCCCCTATGGGTTTTTGACCATACTGTATGTGAGGATGCTAATTAATGTTGTTCTAGAGTGGTCGACACACATGCATGTGCAAGCAATCTATGCAATAAGCATTCCTGCTATGGTTTCACTCTACTCCACTGATGGAAAGGTGATTCCAATGTGCCAAGAAAAACACTGCCCAAACAACAGAGGCAGGAGAACAATAAGACTGCTAACAAGTCAACATCAATGGAGGCAATGCAGTAACATTGACTTTAAACAAAGACTTCAAAGACACCTTTGTAAGAAAAGTCCACAGAGCACCTTTAACTTTGATCACAAACTATGTTTATCTCAAAAATAAATATATGGCAAAGTGAATCTCTATACTAATCAATACTAATACTTGTCCACAGCCAGAATCGATCAAATACACAAATAAAAACGCAATTGACAAAATGTTTGGGACAATTTGTTATGTTTCCTTTTTCCATTCCGAAACAAAAGTATTCATTTGAAGAAATAAAAACAACCCAAACGACACCAATAGGTGTCAGTATTCTGTAAGTCTGTTATTTTTATTTTATTAATCAATTTTTAATTATTTAAAAAAGAAAACAATTATAATTAGGACGTTTTTCAAAATGAAATCTTAGATAAATAAACTTGTAGTGTGGAATATATTTGTAAAATGATTTAAAATGTTCTTTTTATTTGAGGATCATGATCAAAAACATGTCAACAATCAATAAGTCTACTATCTCTTTATAAACCCTGTCACAGCAAAGCATTGTCTGGTTTGAGAGAGGTTGTCATTCTGCAGAGCACTGCTGCACACAGCCACTGTTTACACACATCTAAATCTGTAAATCCTCCTGATGGATGCCAATTTCAACATAACATATCAATCACTATTGAGCTATTCCCGTACATCTTTGACACACTAGTATTCTTCAAAAAAGTTCAATATTTATGAATGTGCTTCGTGGCCTTTTCTGTACCCAACCCACTTAGCATGCCTGAATTTCTAAATCGCAGCTATGCGTGGTGACAGATCCCATCATTACAAAGCAGAACATACAGTACACAATGACAAACTGATTGGCACGACTCAACAGAAGACACTCCACGCCCCAGACAGCTATGTCTGAGGAAGATAATCCGACAGTTTGGCTTACTACTCAGGAATTTAAAATGCCAGCATACAAATAATAAGCTGTTAAGATGCAAAGTTATCTAGTTTCTCTTCATGTGAACAATTCCAGGATTAGAGGGAAATAATCACATGGTTAATGTTGCAAAACGATTGCAGGTTTGGTTTGGTGAACTCAACTTGATAGTTTGGTTAAGGCAGTAAAACTAGTTCGAAAATAGATCCTGATTGTTAAGCTAAGGATGTGATGTTATCATTATAAAGTATCTCAACTTTTTGTTCCTCATGGGGTTAGGGTTAGGGTTAGGGTTAGGGTTAGGCAAGCACAAAATGATCACACTTAACACTACATCAGTTCCTGCTGTGAGCAAGTATTAATGGCGTGGGTAGGTTAACATCGGAGTCCGTAACTTAATAGCCCTGTGAATAACAAACAGGAGACAAAGGGACCCCCCAGTTGCATTACTTGAATCCCTATGAATATGAAAGACCAGGAATATTAAGAAATACAGAAATACATGTAGGGAAATTGAGGATAATATTTGAAAGATACAGACATCTTTTGTGTTCCGATATGTTACATTGTATTTCTCTATTCAGCATTCACAGATAAAGGCCAGCAGTAGTTACAGAAGGATTAAATGCAGCAAGCAATTGTTTCCATGGCTACTGCTATTGTAACCTGTCCACTGACTGAAGGTCCAAGATGTCTGTGTGCAGTTACATGTATGTTTACTGCTATGAACTACAGGAACTCCAGGTTTAATTGGCTCCCAGAGATTATATACAAAGTCCATTTAATGTTTTACTGCTAAATATATAATGATACATGATATGGCAAAAACAATAATTTACAGTGACATCTTCTTGTTGGTTGGTCATAAAAATTGTGTTTTATTAGAGGAGACATTGTTTTGTGACAGGCTATATTTGTAGCCCTTGGGTTAAATACCACAACACTGTCAGAGGAAATGACAATTGGGCTGGTATGAATCAATGTGTGCATGCAACAAGCGTTCAGCAGTGACTTTAAGTGCAGACAATGCGTGATTCAAGGTCTCACCAATCACCAACCTGCTTATTACTGCCGGTGTTACATCCTTTAAAAACCTCCTAGCTGTGTGTCAGGTACTGCTGGGATCATTAGAATACACTCAGGTGCAATGCAAATGGTCTATGTGTAAAAAGCCCCATGAGACACACATGATTAATGGAGCTGCTTTATGAATATATGTCTGTATTCATCCAATCTCATTTCAACCATTGTGTTTTTACAATATAAAAATGTGCATATTACGACAAATTTAAGTTAAAACCTTATCAATGGAAAATACCAGTGGGCATCAGAGAAGCTTACACATAGTAACACTTTTATCTACCTCTGAAATATTTATTTTGTGATTCATTCACAATTAAATAAAAAGATCTCCAAATGTCAGATGTGTTCTCTCATTGAGGGTTAAACAGCTGTTTGTTTTTCTTCAGGCTCTTTATGCCAACATTTATTTTCCTGCATGGATTTTTGAAAACAATGGCAACTATTGTTTTAACAAATCCATGTCAGGTCACAGACTAAAACTCCCCATGTAATCCATCAATTTGAGTTAATGCCAAACACATTTTTCAAACGTTAATGATGATTGTACAGGTGTGTGTTCACCATACACATTTTCTATCATTTCCAAAGCTCCACATTTACATTTGGAGGAATTAGTGATGAAATACTTCTAATTTTGCCTTTAAAACGGCAACTGGCCTATCTTCAGTGCAGACCTTTACCATGTGATAGCAGGAGCAGCACAGGTGCAGTGAGTTAACATTGATGTGCTGAGTCCATTAGTCATGCAATTATTCACACCTGCAGCGACCCTGCATCTATTAAAGTTATAACTGCTGCTTGAAAGGGACGCAGTTGCAGTACACAAATCAGATTTTGCGCCAGTGAAATGAATAAATCAAGAGATTAATGCAGACGCCAGTTGGGAATTGCTTAAGAAAACATGCAGCATATGTAACTGTGAATAAATGTCTCTGTACTATTATTAATGTGCCGTTAATGAATCAATTACAATAAGATTACCTTATTCAGAATGTAAAGAGGAAGGTGTTGAAATGTTACTTTGTTATTTTTGAACAGAACAAAGGAAGTAAACCTGAGGACATTCATGTAATGTGGATACCAATACGCATTGTCTCTCCGGAGTGATGAAGTAGTGGGATTAGAGACACAATGCAGAGGTATTTGCTGACACAACTTTAAGCTCTCAAAGGATCTAGGTGTCTTATATTGTAACAGTGTTGTTTATGTGTATCATAGTTGCTGACATGTAGCAACGTGGCATTAGCACCATGGGGTAAAGGTCAGGTCAGGAATCACATTCTGCTAAAGGTCTGTTTTTACTCAGCAGACTTCCCTGTCTTGAATTAAAGAATCTAATTGCAGGAAATACTTGCTTAAACCTGTCAGGGAGATGATGTCATAAGATACTACGTTATTCAGGAAATGTCAACAAGTGTTTCTTTGTGCTTTGTGCTTGTACAGTTGTGTGCTGCGATCCTGAAATATGTCATCATTACAATCTTGTGAAGCCTTTTACTTACAGTTGTTCGCTCATTCCTTTGAAAGCGGCATTACACCTGGGTGGATCATCTGAGAAAGTTATCTGGCTATCAGACTCTCAAATCAAATGCCAAATACTCATTGTTCTTTGCCAGTAAAGCATTTGGCTGGCTGTCATTTAATGATTGACGTTGTTTTATAGGTGTGGTTTTATACAAGCTACCATTGTCTGTCCTTTAAACCAAACCCTGAGGCAGAATGGTCAAACACTGCAGGCACGCTACGGACGAGCTCCGATGAAATCAAAGTTGTTCAAATGTTAAGGTGTTTTGAATAACTGAAATCAGAATCCAGAAGAAACCATCAGCAACTTGGAAAAGTCAGAAGCGTAAACAATAGAATAACAGAGACATGCACAGATCCCTATCAAACCAACACACCATACACACATGTTAATCAACAGGTTTCTTCTTTAGGGGCAGAACATTTTGGTCAGCTAATATCGGCTTTGAAGCAATTCCTTAGCTGTTTGGTTCATTTTGACTAGAGTTACGTCCATTACCCCTTTATGACTAACATTGCAACACATCCTTTTACAAAGGTTGGTATATTTGATAAGTTATTTGGTGTTAAGCAACATGAACAATAACTGCGGAACCTGTTTAGACATCAAAGCGACTTGGTTAGGTTTTAAAAAAGCATTGTGGTTCGGGTTAAAACAACTACGAAACAGTTTCTGTTAAAGTACATCATTATTGTCACAATCAAGTCATTTTGACTTATGATTTCACACTGGATATGAAGAGCAGCTCGTCACCATTTACCTCTGGACCTGTCCCGGCTCAGGATCATGTGGGTTATAAAGGAACAGACTTTTGCACTTTATGCATTATACGTATGGACCATGTTCGAGCATTACAGCTCTGCCAGGAGGGGCTACTGCCCACAGGTGGTCTTCATCTCTCATCTCATCTTCATCCTCATTTCTACATTTCATTGTTACAGGATATCTTCTCTTTGAAATCACTCAGCTTCATTAGCATACAAAAACAAACTGAATACAAGCTTTATTACTGCAGCTAAATATTTGTTACCTGACCTAATAGAAGATGTTATGGCAGTTGGGGGTGTTATTGAAAAGAAAAATAATGTATGTAATAATAGCTTCTCTCTTTGCAGACCTCTTTATTTGATCAAACGTAGCACAGGGAACTGTTTCTCCCAAGTAGAAAACAAAGCCACTAGCATTTGAGGCACACACATCAGCTTTCAGTCTTTAAGTATTGTTTACAAAATAGAAAAGTAGTTGTGTTGCTTTCTGTTTTCAGATTGTTCATTTCTTATAGATGAAATCAGATGACTGAACTGATATGATACGTGAACACCACAGGATGAGTCATGACATGGAATTGCAGTCAACCAAAACTGAGGAGGATCAACACAACCTTTACTCATTCGTCTTTCATCCAATATGGATGTTAGTTATGGGTTTTCTAATGTCAGTGGCACACCCAGAGATCATCCTGGACCTGAAATAGATTGTTGACAGATGTTTTGGTCCAATTAAAACACCCTACTGTATCCAAGATATATAAGGAGTGTACACCGTCATCTGATAATTATAGAATACAGTAGCAGTAGTCTTATTCACTTATAATCTGAATTTAATTGTTTAATTGGCTTAAAGTACCGAATGTTGACATGGCAGTTCACCACCCAGTTGATTTATTCTAATAAACTGGTTAAGAAGGAATTTGATAACGTCAGCGTTTTGTACCATTTGGGCGGTTACCCTGACGACATGTTTTTTAATTAATCGGCCCCTTTCTTGTCTGATTAATATAATTGACATTATAAGGTCACTGAGCTCTGATAGAGCAATGGAAACAATTATTCTTCCAATTGGAATGATGACTCATAACCTCATTGAGGTTAGATAAAAGACTTGACGGTTATGCATATTTTGAGTTTGCTTGATTATAGTTATAGACACAGGAGACTTAAGGTTAAGACAATTGTAAAAAAATGTAAAATGGGGATAATTATTACAATTAAATAATTAGGACAATTGAATAATTATGAAAGCTGAAGAATTGCATGCTCAACCACAGTCACCTGCATGCAATGTGTCCCAGCCACTGAGTATTATTAGTCAGTCATCCAAATCTCATATTTCCTGTTTCAACATTGATAATTACCAGTCTCAATATGTTGCCAGTGTTACCATACACTATTGTATATGTGAAGATAATATTTCAATAATACTACGCTAAATTCAACCCTCCCAGTAACACTACTGCATTGGTCTGGTATACAATTCTGCTATCCACGCACATCTACTGATCAACTGATAGCAACAGATGAATTTTTGCTTTGAAATATGCTCTAGGGATCCTAAATCGCTAAATATCAAAGCTGACTTATTTGAACAATACCCCCTGCTATTTCGATATGATGATCACAGATTTCCACTGGTTTTCTCACCATAATAAACATTTGCATGGAATATTCCAGGAAACAGTTTTTGGGTATTTGCTTAACAACAGGTACAACAGGTTCAACTGGTCTGACGATAGCAATCTCAGCAGGAAGACGTTGGAGAAACACCCCCTCTGTCAGTTACCCACGTTGTCACGCAGAAACAAGGGACAGGTGACTGAGGTGACTGAGGCGACATTCAAAAGGGCCTGCAGTGATTTGTATTTCCTTTCACAACACTGGAGGGAACGCAACCTGTACACTCCTCAAGGCCATGAGATAATATAACCCATGCTTATTCTCCCAATGGAAACACCGGTAAGGAACATTTCAAAAAAGAAAATCAAGAATATATTGACTGTGATTTTATTGAATTTATACTATTCGTGTTCTAGATTTAAAAAGATGGTGCTCACATTTGCTACCCTGCCTTTTCCATCCAACTCTGGGTACTGTTGTTGTTATTGGTTAACATGCATTCGACCTGCAGAAGCTCTCTTCTAAATATCACTGTGTAAAATGTAAAATACAATCAGCATTACTGCTTTATTAGGAAAATAATGATCATATGCAACTCTTTATATCTATTGGTCATTAGTAACATGATTGTAGTAAACTACAATATTGAATGATGAAGTATAAGATAACAAAAACTCGAAACTACAACTAGAAAGGGGCAAACCATTATTTGTAATTATTCCAAGTGTCACAATATCACTATACTGACTTATATATAATACCAAACAATGGAAGCTAAGGGATGAATGAAGGCATTGATGCCATTTTGTGTCATATCAATGGTATGCTGTCTCAAGAGACAGGGTTGACTCAACTGAAGCTAATACAAACATGGGATACAACTTTGATAAATGGTCAAAAACATGGATGTGTTTGAGTATCATCCATCAAGATGATGGGACCTCCAAACAGTCAGGCATTGTCCCCAGAGAATCTCAGGTATTGGAGGTGTGTTTGGTCCAGTATTTTTAAATCACATTTTAAAAAGGACAGAACAGTAATAGGATTGTATACAAACTATTAAGTATTCCTTAGTTTCAGTTAAATCATAGTTTGTGCTCTGTTTGTCCTCAGGCACACATGGAAATGGCACAAAGAGAGATCCTAGAGCAGCGGACTAAAGATCCAGCGGAGGAGATCACAGAGGAGAAATTCCTTAAAGATCTCTACCTGTTCATGAAGAAGAGAGATACTCACATAGAGAGGATCCCAAACCTAGGCTTCAAACAAAGTATGTACTATCAATCTTTATCACATTTTGGGACCCAAGCTGATTAATGCATTTTACTTGTTTTTAGTACCAAACATTTCCTGTTATTTAATAATTGACATGGTATAATGAATATAGTTATTTACCTGCCTACTTCATAAACTAATAATTCCTTTTTTGAGAATAGAAATTCAGATTTATAACCAGTAGTCAAATAACTGAATAGTTAATTGACATCAAATCATTTTCACTTCTTTTATATAACTAAGATTACATTTCTTGAAGCACATTCCTCAATCTTCTGAAATCTGAAAAATGTATGCCATTGTAAATGTTATAATTGTTGTACAGACTTTGTTCAGAGAAAACAAACGGAACCGCTTTTTTCAGATTTTATAGAATAATAATCAATTATTTGATCAATAGAGTTCTGAAATCGCTACATAAATAAGAAAGTGTGCTGACTAGTATCTTTTGTCTCTTTTTTCCAGTTGATCTATTTCTGATGTTCAAGGTTGTCAGAGCGATGGGTGGCTACCACCAGGTAATTACATATAAACAATATATCTATGTATTTCTATTAGTGATAGCACTGTTGGGTACTTGTGGGTTAGGCCTACATGATTTTTTTCATTTCTCAAAATGTTAGGGTTAGGTAGTAAAGATTTTGAAAAAAACAAAAAAAGTCGCGACAGATAACCCAAAGGACCCGTTGTTGATACAGTATTGGGGTTGCTTACCCCTCGATTCCACCGAGTCCGTCTGCGGCGCGTTACGGCCGCGACGCGCCGTCCGTAAGGATAGCGGTCACTCTAGTCAATGGGTGCTATTCCACCACACACGCCGCGTTACGTCCCAGACGCGTCCCAGAAGCGGCTCGGCGCAGGGCTCCTCTAAAATTAGGATGAATCCTATTTTTGTCGCGGCGCAGCCGTAAGGTAATGACGAGCAGGCAGGAAGTGGAACGTTCAGACCATATATAGCATATATACACACAAACTCATTTTGCAGCCCCTATCCCTCCGTAGTCGTTCAAGTAGGAGGAGAAATGCCAGCGTTCTCCTCCGGTTTACAGGCACTGTGTACATTATATATATAGAATAATTATGATGATGAATGCCTTTTTTTTTTACCACTAAAATACAGCAACATATCTTTGATTCATGTCGTTTATAACTGGGATATTACAATTATTATTAACTTTGTCTGTACAAAGTAGCCTGCCCAGGAAATATGCCCAAATCAACAAAAACTGCGAGCAGACAGGCAAGACGCTCCGCTTCCGTAATGCTTCTGAAACGCGCCCGGTAGGGTATGACGCCGGGAGGAGACCGGACCAAAACCGCGTCGGAGCCGTTACGCGACGGAGACGGACCCGGTGGAATCGAGGGGTTAGGCCAAATGTTAGTAGGCTATTGCTTGGTTTTGGTAACAAAATAACTAGGAATTTATTTGGTCATTGTGATATATTGAAATATAACAGTCACACTATGAAGTCACAAAAGTATCAGCCACTGACCACCATGCCCTCTGCCAGGTGATGGCCCAGCAACTGTGGAAACAGGTGTATAACTCTCTGGGAGGAAACCCCCGGAGCACGAG
Organism: Gobionotothen gibberifrons; assembly: GCA_943591055.1. Classification (NCBI taxonomy): domain Eukaryota; kingdom Metazoa; phylum Chordata; class Actinopteri; order Perciformes; family Nototheniidae; genus Gobionotothen; species Gobionotothen gibberifrons. Next base: position 514,369 of record CALSBZ010046939.1, read on the forward strand.
CGCAGCCACGTGCACCCGCAGACACTACGAGAAGTAAGTCTGACAACGGGAGTTTATTAGTGAGTGAGAGGCTTAGAAAAAGGTTTTATCTGATCAATGTGTTGTTTGTGCAGGCTGCTTCTGCCGTACGAGTGCCACCTGACAGGCATCTTGGTGAACGTGGTGCCCCGTAACCAGCCGAAGCACTTCCACTTCACCAGCTTCAGCAGAGAGGACAGCCCGAGGCCGGCCAAACGCAAACTGACATCCGTACCTCTGCAACAGGTGGGTGGTGTTCACACTCCAAACAGATACAAGAGACATAGTTTCTCAGAACATATGAATTCAATAAATATAAGTTAGCAATATGTAAACGAAGTAAATACATAGTTATATCCTGAAGTTACTGCTTGTGTCCCGAATGCATGTTAAATGGTATATGTTGTGAATTCTTCTAAATAATGTGGTTCTGATGCAACACAATGTATTTAAGATTTTTTTCACATATTCCTATTGGTTAAACCTTTTCTCTTTTATAAAGAATAGAACAATACATTAAAGCAAATGTGTAATTTTAATGCTGTAAAATATGCTTATTTGCTAAGTAAGTAGCTTAAACCAGCTCCCGATTAGCCTAGCTTAACATACAAATGGAAATGGAGTGAAATAGCTATAGCAACTACTAACAACTAACAGCTTTTATAAGTTCACTAGCAAACACTTTATTTTTTTTAAATCAGTACAGTTGTAATAATATAGCAACCAGTGGCAAAAAAGTCCAGCACATACTATTACTCACTTAAACCCAATATTTGTGGGCAGATTTGGTTTGGTTTGGATGAACCAGCTCTAGATGTGTTCCCATATTTGTATCTACCTCTTGGCAAATACATTGAATAAGATTATTCCCTAAAATGTTCCTTCAACCTCTAACACACCCTATCTTTCTAACAGAACCCACCTACCCTCCATTCACACCCTCGTGAGAGTGTCTTCTCTCTGTCGCCCCGCTACCCTCCCTACTATCACCCAAGCCACGCAGTCCTCCCCCCCTACGTCCCCATCTCTTCCCCGGTGTTGACACTACACAGCTCCCCCCCCCCCAAGCCCTGGTTCCCTTTCCCTACATCTCACCTGAACCCGACAGAAAAAGAAAAGGAGCTGCTGGAGCCGCTGGAGCCGCTGGAGCCGCTGGAGCAGCTGCGCTTTCTGGCAGATCAGTACAAGACCACATGTAGCCTGCCTGAGCCTTGGGACCTCAGTCCTTTTGGACCTTTGGATAAAGCACCGAGGCGGGAAACCTACAGCACCCCCGCCTCATCGTTCAGCACACCTTCATCCAGCAAAACCCCAAAGTTTCTGAACAAGCCCTCCCCTCTGTACACTCCTCGTAGCCTGCAGGTGATGATAAATGATGGATCTGATGGCGAGGCAAGTTTGGGAGATACATCATATCCAGAGAAAGCTATAGAGGCATATGTCAATCAAAAAGCTCTAACAGCTTCAGGCAGCCCCACTGCCCCAACACTGAGGACAGATGAAGGCGTCTCAACTATGGCACAAAGATCCAGCTCTCCAAAAACAGAAGTAACGATCCGTCCGAAAGAAGAGAGCGAAGGGAGTCCAGAAGTAATCGATTTCACTGATTTACCTCCTGGTCTCCCTCGAGAGAATGGAGGAAAAATGCAAATTGAGGTACCACTGTCTGTGTTTCATAACTGGCTCAAGCTGTGTGGGTCCTCAGTCAGGATGCATGGACCCCCGCAGGAGGAGCAAAGGAAATGTCCCGACACAGAGGGGGGCCCTATGGCATCAAACATGAATCACGAACACAGCAACTCCTCAGGTGAAGCTGAGGATCTGACGCTGACGCGAAGGAATTTCCCGAGCCCCAACCAGAGTACCGGAAATCACCACAAAACAAGCCAAGATCAATTCACCAACTACAATCCTCAGCATTCAGATATCCTGAAAAGAGCAGCCAGCCAGGATGTGTTTGGTCAGCGGGAAATGAACAAGTCATCCAGATCCAGACCCACACATTGCTGGGATGCCTTTGACAAAGAGACCCAGGCTGCCACCCTCCCAGTGAATATTGACTGTAGTCCCTGCACAGTGCAGCGAGACTATGCCACCTCCACACCCTGTAATGAAGACACAGTGCAGGGGGGGGGGGGGAAGTCAGACACGGGGTTAGCAGCTATGCTCATGTTGAATTCACTGTCTAATCCTCTGCTGCAGTTCACCACTGAAGAAGTGATGAAACTGAAGAAAATCATCTCAAGGTCATAGTGAACATCAGTCCAGATGCTCCAACACCACTTTAAAGCTCACATATTGTTATTTCTTACACTGTATATGATTTGTATATAATAACATACGTTTTTACTCAATACTATGGAAGTTTCAAAATAACTAACAATCATCTGTAATAATTCATTCATATCATAAGCAGAGATAGATTTGAAGAAAAAGGCCCACTCTTGACAATTTTTTCTACATGAATATATACTGCAATTGTATTGTAAATCTAACATTTTAATAAATAAATGAATATTTGATGTCTCAATTGTTGATTGGCTGTTTCTGCACTAATACTTTTATTTAGAGATTTTCAAAGGAACACATACATGCAGTATGACTCAACACAAAACTAAAGATCAGACTCAATTGGGCTTTAATTGTCTAAGTTTTGTTTTTATTTGTTTATCATACCAACATATATTTTATGTGCCGCTTACTATTATGTTATTGCCCTGTCTATAATCGTCTTTATTGTTAATCTCTGGAATACGTAGTGTAGGGAATCTTCAGGCGTGAAAATAAAACGGACAGTCCCATCACTGTGACTAAAAGAACAACAACAACAACCCTGTAATTACTATCATTGCTGGTTCATTGTTCTTTCAAAAATGTTCACATTCTTTCACGGTTTGTTTCCCTAACCTGTTTACCTTTTTAAAGACTTTATATGCGAAGCAGTTGTTTCCTGATTCAAAGATATTGTTGATAAGAAATCCAGTTGGAACATGTTAAGGCAGGTGTGTTTTTATTGTTTCACTCAGAAGCCTCTTTGTTTGGATTTGTAAATGTCCCCTTAAAGGTTATCAAAAACCAGAAACTCCTGTGTTTTCAGTTTGCTTTGCCAAAAGTATTTTAGTAACAGAAGTCACACAGATTAACTACCTTTAATTAGAACTATGAAGCCCTTATGACAATATGGAGCTTGCATGTTGCAAAGGGCGGAATAATCAATGTTATATTCAGGTGAAATAATAAAGAGATCAATCTTTAGCAATGATTAAACTCCAGGTTTTATGTCTGCTTTTTATTTATGATAAAATGTCTGGTTGGTTAAACAGTTCAGATTCAGAGAGTTGATATGAAAATTGAAAAAATATGATATTAATAATATGTTTTTCCTTTGCATATTTTAAAATAGCACCATTTACAATGTACATTTTCGTGACCAGGATTGAAAGCAACAAATGCATAAAATAAGAAAGGTTTCTCACTCCTCCATTGTGACTGTGGCAGGGTCATCAATAACTGTGAAAGAGACAAAGACAACTCTAGTATAATGATGAATAAAAGATGCCAGTGTCCTTACATCTGCTTTAATGTCTCAGTTCCAATCTTTTATCTGTCTTATTAAAGTGACTGTAACGATGTACTGCAGGGCAGGTATGTTGTTTTTCCAGTGTGTGAAACTCACACAGTTGATAAAACCACAACACATCTTTCCCGACAGTTGAGACCATTCAGGAACTCTTCAGGCCCGTACGAAGTGTGAGGTTGCCAATTTCTCATTTAGGTATGGTTGGTATGAGGATAAGATCTTATTTCATGAACTGGAACCTGTACAAAACATATTTGGTCTGACCTATTTAATAGGCTTTATGACAGGGTGCAATCCCTTCCAGGCAAAAGGAAGTATAATTCACATTTTTTAGCATCTCAGATTATCTCCAACTCTTAATGCAAGTCTGGGAAATTGTGTAAGCTACTGCTGCATTGATATGGTTGTGGTGCGTTCAATAGAGACTAACTCAGAACTAGAGCAATGGAGAGAAAACACTTTAGACTGATGGACAAACACACTTGAGGCATTCAAAGCTACACAAAGCCCACATTGTAAAATATTTGTCATCTTCTTAGCTTGCTACTTCACATATATATCATACACATATAACTACCAAAGGTACAGCCTGTTCTCCCTGCCATCTTTTGACCAATCTCTGGCCTTTCTAGGTACACAAACCATCCTCCTGAACAATACATGTTGCATTTGACACTCAGGTGCATTATGTGCAGACTTAAACTTGTAACTTTGAATGTTTGCTAATCTAAGAAGTAAAATTGTCTGAAAAGCAGTTGGTGTGGGACAACAAAGCCCACATTGTTCATGAGGAGTAGTGTGTGTTTGAAATGTATTCATCTTGCTTAGCTGTGATGTCCCGTGTTAAATCACGTCACTGCTGATCCATTAGGTTGAACCAACAACGGTGAACCACACATGACGATTGTTCTTGTTTTTATCCATGATTGAACTGACCAAACTAGAAATAATAATTTGAGATTACAATTTATAAAGCTGTAATGAACAAATAAGCCTCCCAAAGCAATTGATGTGACTTCTTTCTTTTAATTTTATAGTATTAAACTAACGGAAATAGTAGTACATTTTCAACAATTAAAGACTTACAAGGTCTGTCAATCTAAAGCAGGGGTATCTAAACTTTTTTCAAGAGGGCCACATGCAGATATATATACGAAGGGTTGTGCCACTCCCTCGAGTTGAGGTATATTGCCTTAAAAGTTCAGTTATAAATTGGAAAAATCAATCCAATGTAGGTAAATTATTCTTGATACAAAACTGCCTACATCACAGCTCTCCAGAGGGTTTCATTTATTTTGTTAGCAGCTCATTCCTTAAAACAGAAGCCTCAGATTTCTCATAATAAAAGGAAATACGAAAGGTTGTTATGTACATTTGTTATTGAGTTTTTTTCTTATCAACTTAGATTTGTTAGAACATGATTTCAACTTGAATTGACTGAATATATTTGAAAATTGGGCTTATTAACACATAAATACTGTGTAATATATTTGAACATATATATTTAAGAAGTACAATATAAGACAAGCAGAAGTATTATACTTTCTGAATTATTCAATTCAAAATGGTCCGCGGGCCGCATTTGGCCCTCGGGCCGTAGTTTGGACACCCCTGATCTAAAGGAACTGTCAGGTATTACTAACAACATGTCATGTCACAAGTTGATATCTCAGCCACGGAAACATTGAAAGATGAACATAGTTAAAGCACAAATTCCATTGTCTGTTGTCACGACAGAGATTATTTTCATTCCTTAGACGTCAGTAGCATATCGCGTGGCTCCACCTTACGATGCAAGCGATGTTGGACTATCAAAACAAACAAGTGATCTAGCGAGTCATGGTGATCGAGGAGAAAGTTAATCATATTGGCACATTTGTCCCAGGCTTAAAGGGAGAATGAGTGTCTGTGCCATAAAGGCCTACCTCTCCTTGTAGTAGGAAGAGAGCAAAGCGCGGATCTCAACTGATAAATCCGGGATCACATGACCCTCTCCAGGAGCCGAGGGCGTCACTGAAAAGGAAGAGGAAGGAGTCATTATTATTGTTCTGCTCTAAATATATCAAATCAACATTTCCCTTAGAGAATAGAAACATGTTGAAGGGGGAATTTGGAGGCACATTCTTTCCTTCGATATATTGTCTTTCCTTCCTTGTTGTTTTTTTTCTCGCAGTACGTCAATAGTTGGAATACTTTTAAACATATCGTTGTTCAAACAACACACACACAGGTGCTGACACATGTTCCACTTGGTTGCTCTTAAAGATGGTTTATTCTGTGGTGACAGATGTTTCTGTCAGCAGATATCACGTTGACAGTGTCTGGCTCGTTGTCTGAGGCCATTGCTGGGCTGTATTATTGATCTCTTTTACATGATGCCATTTGCTCAGGCCTGTTGGTCTACTTTCAGGGCTGTCTGCAGATGAAGACACAATGGTACAAATGAGGGATTACATGTCTCATTATACTGTCAGAATGCCAACGACAGGAGTGGGTCATGCCAATCTGCTCAACTCATGTGTTGTATGTTGTAGCTCCTTTGATACAAATACATGATTGCATTCTTTTGCTATTCCATATACCAATTAGCAGACTCTTGTATAAGTTGTTGCTATTGCCATCCATTTTGAATGGACAATGGATCATGTCGCTACTAGTATGTGCATGTGTTAGCTCATTATGATAAAATAACAAATTGCAGTCAGTCAATTCTGCATTTCCTCCCAGATCTGAGGAGCTAACGTCATTCACATCATTGTACTTTACCGTCTCTGACACGATCACCACTCTAAATTAATGTAAATGTTGTTTATTGCCTGCTGGATGTAAAAAGAAGTGTTCTGAGATTCTCCCAAGTGGCATCATAGAAATCAGTAGCTGCTGCTTTAATTTGATTCAGTATTGTAGGATTATTTGGTAACAACATTCTAAATTGGCCTCTCCACCCCTTCTCAATGAGGGGGGTTTCTATCTGGTCCAAGTAAACTCCTTTCACTAATTTTCTGTCACTGTATCTGCACTTCTTGCAGCTACTGACTGGAAGCATGCTTATGATTTGGCTATCTATGCTTTTAGAGAAACCCTAATCACAAAACCGAGGACATACACTCAATGTCACACTCTTCTAAGGGGTCATTTGTGATGATTCAGGGGAATTCTGTTGAATGAGGATATCACTCTTTACTCATCGAATCCTTTACATGAACATTTATTTAGAGGTTTCCCTGCAATGTGTTATGTAACTTCAACACAGGTAAAATTAGACCTTTTTTTATTACACAGCTCCGGTTAAATTCAAGACACTGCAAATATGTTTGTGGAGAAATAAATGAAAAGCAATTGCTTCAATAGATTGAAATGACTAACCACATGATAAGCTGCCTTGGATACTGAAGGTAAGCCAGAGAGCAGGCGTCTGTTGATTGACATCATTAGAGGTAGTCATGTGACTATGTGATGCATTGTGTTACATTACCTATTTCATGGTATAGCGATCCCTGCCTCGCTGGAATGGCTTTCTTTGAGCCCTGCGTTTCAATCTTCATGAGGTGATGACAACACTGTTTCCATTGGCCTGCCAACAAAAAGCAGAAGCAGTGATCTTAAAGACTGATAATGGTAAAGCTTCTGCCAGTTCTTTGATTATCAGTTTCTGTCTCTCTGTAATTAATCTGTCAAAATATATCAAGTACTTTCTCGAATACAAAATCAGCGTGAGATTCTGTGACATACTGTGACATACTATTTATACCAAACATACCATAGAGAGATAATGCTACACCTGTTGTACCACATACCAGGCAGCTTTAGACAATCCATGTGTCTGTCTGCAAATACAGATACTGCCGATCTAATTGAGAGAAATTACTTGTATTTGTCCTGTGCTTTTGTTCAAGTACATTTTTATTGACTACATTAACAACTGTGAGCCTGAATGAGCCCTGCAAACATATACAAATCTAAAAAAAATCCTCCAAAAATTGTCAGTAAAGATGACCAACCAGAGATCTCTTTTTTGCAGGATGAAAAAAGTAGTAAAAGAGTAAAAGTACAAATATTTATCAACAGGGTGTGATCCGTCATGGTGTTGTAATTGCACAAGGAAGGACATTTATTTATAAAGTCAAATGATAGGTGTGAAGACACACCCTTAGAAAAACAAACCAAGCTCAAAACACACATGAGAATAAACATTCAATATTTGACCTACTTCCTCTAACATAACTGAGACAAAGAGATTCTAGAATGTGCACAGCCATCTTTTATTATTGCAAGTTGTTTGTTCAAGGAAAATGTATGAATTACCAATCAAATGTCGGCCTTCTCAATCACATTTAATAATAATAATAATAATAATAGATGTATTTTGTTAGCGCTTTTACAGGTGCTCAAAGACGCTTTACAGATATAGTAAAGAGAAAATAAAAGAAAGGAACAACACATACATATATAGTTAAATCAAGCAATATAACAACAATCACACATTAAAAGCCAGATTGAAGAGGTGAGTTTTTGTGAGTTTTTTGAAGGTGGTGAGGTCAGTGCAGTCTCTGATGGGTTGTGGGAGTGAGTTCCAGAGGGAGGGGGCAGCGACGGAGAAGGCTCTGTCCCCCCAGGTCCGGTGATTGATGCGAGTGGGGATGGATAGGAGGTTGGCTTCTGATGAGCGGAGGCAGCGGGAAGGGGTGTGGTGGTGCAGCAGGTCTGTGAGGTAGGGGGGGGCCTGATTGTTGAGGGCTTTGTGAGTAATCAGGAGGACTTTGACGGACGGGGAGCCAGTGGAGGTTCTGGAGGACGGGAGTGATGTGGTCTCGGGAGCGGGTGTGGGTGAGGAGGCGAGCAGCAGAGTTCTGGATACGTTGGAGTTTATTGAGGAGGTTGGATGGTATGCCGTAGAGGATACTATTGCAGTAGTCGAGTCGTGAAGTGATGAATGCATGAATCAGGGTTTCAGCAGCAGAGGAGGAGAGTGATGGGCGGAGACGGGCAATGTTTTTGAGGTGGAAAAAGGCGGTCCTGGTGATGTGATTGATGTGGTGGTTGAATTTGAGCTGACTGTCGAAAATGACTCTGAGTTTGCGGATGTGAGGGGGGGAGATAGAGTGTGGCTGTCAATAGTGAAGTTGAAGTTCTGGATGTCTTTCATACGGGATGGGGGGCCGATGATGATGATGTCTGATTTGGCACTGTTCAGTTGGAGATAGTTTGTTTGCATCCATGCTTTTATTTCTGAGAGACAGTTGGTGAGAGTGGAGTGTGTTGTGGGGGTGATGGTTTTTGTTGAGATATAAAGTTGGATGTCATCGGCGTAGCAGTGAAATTGAAGGTTGTGGCGACTAATTATTTTGCCAAGGGGGAGCATGTAGAGGATGAAGAGGAGGGGGCCAAGCACCGAACCCTGGGGGACGCCTTGGGACAGAGGAGCAGTGGAGGAGGTGCAGTTGTTGATGTTAATAAACTGATGTCTGTCGGTTAGGTAGGATTTCAGCCAGGAGAGTGCAGTGTCGGTGATGTTGAGGGATGAGTCGAGGAGGGACAGCAGGATGGCGTGGTTGATGGTGTCGAATGCTGCGGTGAGGTCGAGGAGGATGAGGATGTTCAGGTTGCCTGAGTCAGAGGAGAGGAGGAGGTCGTTTGTGATTTTCAGAAGAGCTGTTTCTGTGCTGTGTTTTGATCGGAAACCGGATTGAAATGGCTCAAAGAGGTCATTGGAGCTGAGGTGGGATTTTAGTTGCGAGGCAATGACACGTTCAAGTATTTTTGACAGAAAGGGGAGATTTGAGATGGGCTGGAAGTTGGACATGATGTCAGGTGTGAGTCCAGGTCTTTTGAGAATGGGTGTGACAGCAGCCAGTTTGAGAGAGGGGGGAACTGATCCAGATCTGAGGGAGGAGTTAATGATGGTGGCGATGAGTTGGGATATGGCAGGGAGGCTCTCTTTAACACATTTGGAGGGCATTGGGTCAAGTGTGCAGGTGGAGTTAATTCCAGTCATGAAGTCGGACAGTTGCATGGGGGTCACAGGGGAGAAGTGGGACAGGGGCTGTGAGGTGAAGGGGGGGAGCCAGGAGGGGAGGTGGGGGGTGCTGATGAGGGTGTCAGATTGCTGTAAATGTTGCTGATTTTGGTTTGGAAAAACGAGAGGAAGGAGTTGCACTGTTCGGTGGTGAAGGACGAGGTGGCGTTGTCACAGGGTTTGAGAAGTTTGCTGATGGTGGAGAACAGACGCTTGGGGTTGCTGGAGCCAGACTGAATGAGTTGTGAGTAGTAATTAGACCGGGCTGCTTTGAGTGTGTTACTGTACTGCTGGAGATAGTCTTTGTAGATTTGAAGATGGACTGTTAGTGTGGTTTTCTTGTGTTGGCGTTCAAGTTGACGTTTCCTTGATTTCATTTGGCGGAGTTCGGGGGTATACCAGGGGGCGGAGTGTATGAAAGAGACATTTTTTGTTTTTGTGGGGGCCAGTTCATTGAGACAGAAGGAGAGGGTGCTGTTATAATAGTCCACAAGTTCAGATGGGTTTTCAGAAAGTGGGGGGGGGGGGAAATGGACATCTTGCAGGTAATGGAGGCAGTGATTGCTGAGGGTGAGATGGATTTGAGATTTCTGTAGGTTATTGTGCGTTTTTGCTTTTGGGCGGGGATGGGGATGTTGATGTCCATGATGATGGCCAGGTGATCAGAGATGTGGAGATTGAGGCTGGACAGATGATGGATGGTGAGACCAGTGGAGCAGACCAAGTCCAGGATGTGACCACGGCTGTGTGTTGGGAAGTTGATGTGCTGAGAGAAGTTGCAGCAGTGAAGGGTTTCCTTGAATTCAGAGGCATATTTGCAGGTCGGGTCGTCAACATGAATGTTAAAATCACCTAAGAGTAGAACAGATGGGGATATGGCAGAAAGCTGAGTGAGAATGTCAGAGAGGTCGGAGAGAAAGGAGGGGTTTGGCTTCGGGGGACGGTAGATGATGGCTGTGACCAGGGGAGTGGGACCAGAGAGTTCAAAGATCAGGTGTTCAAAAGAAGAAACATCAGGGATGGGGATTATGGTAGCTTTGATGTCCTTTCTGATAATAGCAACTATACCACCACCCCGCCCTTGTGGGCGAGGTTTGTCAATGTATGTGAATCCTGCTGGAGTGATTTGATTTAAAGAAGTCCAGGGGTTTTTGCCATGTTTCGGTCAGATACAGAAAGTCCAGGTTATTGTCTTTAATTAATTAATTCAGAATATGGCTTTTATTGTGGATGGAGCGTGTGTTGAGCAGGGCTGCTCTGAGGTGACGTTGCATTGGGGGGGGTTGTGTGGACCGGGGGAGTGGAAGGAGATTGGTCAGATTCACGTGTTGTTGGTTGTGATGGCGTAGTGTGGGCGTGTGACAGGACCGAATGGACGGGATGGAGTGTGGAGACGTGGAATGAAATAAAAACTTTCGGCCAGAGCCTCTGTGTGGAGGACGGCGTTTGCGGAGTATTTTATTATCTGCGAGGATGTCCATGCAGTCCGGAGGCAGGCGGTTATTAAAGGAGTGGAGATCTGACAGGGAGTAGAGCGGCGGCATGATCCGGTGAAGTGGCGCTAGCACGGAGCTAGCTAATGCTGGGGACCCGGGCAGCAGAGACCAGGAGCCGAATGACCGTGGAAGAAGGAGCGGTGTGAGTCCAGATAAAATGAGAATGATAATCCACAGCATATCAGGAGAATAATTCCAGTGGTTTCCGGAGGAGAATCGTAGGAGAGGCTGACAGCCTGGTGCAGAGTGGGAGCCGGGGGACCAGCCTACTAGCTTGTTAGCTAGCTTGATAGCCACCGGTTGTAGGCGGCAGGGAGAGACGATGTCAGCGGGGAAGCCGGCTGATCGCAGCGGGATGGGAAGACCCACACGAGCCGCGGAGTTAGGGTGGAGTTAGGGTGGAGTTGGGGTGGAGTTGGGGTGGAGACAGAAATGTTAGCTCAGCAGACTTCAGGGAGCCGAGGAGCATCTAGGTAGCAGCCTGCTAGGTCCGATAATGCTAGCTAGCTAGCGGGCTAGGGACCGGTGAGCAGGAAAGAGCCAGCCGGTAGGAGATGACAACACAAAGATCTGTGTCGATTCGATATAGAGATGCTGCTATTTTTGCTGATGACTGACGTTTAAAAAGTAGAGAGCCAGACAGGAGAGGTTCTGATCTGGAGTAAAGAACAATATTTGGGGCGGAGGAGCGGCGAACAAACAACGCCAGCACCCTCGGCGACCCGGGAAAACAGGGTCACATTTGCTAGTTTCTCAACACTTAAACACTTTAAACCAATGGAGATTATTTGTTACCTCTGATAAGATATCTGCAGCACATTATACAATGAAATAGCATCTAATTATCAAACGTATGGTACTTTTCTTAAAAATAAATGTTCTGATGCATATTTTAATGCATGCTCTTTGTGCACCTGAAATACGTAATCGTTATGTTTAAAATGTTATAAATGGTGATGCTGTATTGTCACCGTTGGACGGAGCGGTATCAGATGCAGAGCCCTGACTCAGGAACAAATAGCAAAGGTTGGTTGGTGCTGTGTTCTGAATGTTGAACAGAATCTAGCATCTTCATTCTGAACATTACTGTATCCATACCATAGCGGCCTGCCCCAACTTCTCCCCATTGAATCAACACTACTACACCCAGCCTGGTTTCTAGTGCCGATTCCACCTCCAATCCTCCTCTACTTGTTAAGTTACTGATGAGTTATTATATCTTGGGGTGTCACAGGTTTCCCAGGTTTCAGTTGATCGGATGGAAGTTACAGAACCAGTTCCTAACCACATGAAAATAAAGTGCCTTTGCAATGCCAAAAAACCACCTTCAAAATTATATTTTATAATGCCTCTTTAAAATGCCTCTCCATTAAGCCCCAAGCCTGTTTTTCAGGTCTCGGGCTCGAAAATGACATTCCCAGAACAAATTACCATAACTTCACTTCTAAAAGAGGTAAATTAATAATCCTTTTTCTCAAAGCAATGATAAACCTGTGAGTTGGATGTAGAAAAGTCAGAATCAATATAGATTATTTTTATTTTAAAGTAAATTCAGATCGAACATAGTAAAAAGTTGTAAAAGATAGTGTCCGTCCAAAGAAAAAACATGACTTATAGTGAAAACCACCCTTGAATGATGGGATAGTGAACTAAAAGCTTTAGGAATCCAAACTATAACATATATAATAAGTACCCTGTATCAAGATTGATGCAAAACAAGTGAAATTTGACCTTTTTAGAGAGATTTAGAAAGAAAAAAACACTTCTGGTATATCTGATATATTAGCCTCATCTCAATACCCCTCCTCGACTCCTCCTTTCCCTCACTCGCCTCCTTTCCTTGCGTCTTAACTCCGCCTCCGTAAGATGCGAGCGAGAGACACGAGGAGGTGACGCGAGGACAGAGGAGTCCTCAGGTATTAATTGGGATGTCCTCGTTCACTCAAACGTCACTTTTAAACTACGTCTGTTAATGGTGACATGTGAACAGCTGTAACCCCTCTCATTGGGCTTAACTGAATAACCCCTTAGAACCGGCCCATTTGTTGTTAAATATTTATTTAAATGAATGAATCTTTCTCTTGTTAGTCAAGGAATGCAATGTATGATGGTTGGTCCTGCCTTTGTGTTCCGTTTTGGTGTAAAATATAGCCTACATTTAAATAAAAATGATAGTAATGTGAAAGCCTTTTAGAAATGAATTGCACATAATAATTCCCACAGAGCTGTGAGCACTTATGTATGTGACGCTTTTCCACTCATCTTCCAGTTGTCGGTTTTCCTCTGTTGAAATGGACCAGCTGTGAAGGTGGGGGCGGGGCTTTTATACGCGAGTAGTGAAAACACTTCCGCGTAGTCTGCTCGCGTGTATCCTCCCTTTCGTCTCCTCCCGCACCCCTCCTCCCTCACCTCTCCTCGACTCCTCCGTGTGCATTTCAGCTATTGGGACGTCCTTCAACATGGCGTGTCTTGATCGATTTCCGGGTCAAGTCCCGGAGGAGGGGAAGAGAGGAGTCGAGGAGGGGTATTGAGATGAGGCTATTGTATTTGCAGTTACGATAAGTAATAAGGGTATTTGTACCTTGAGTTCTGTGCTAAATGCGTTTTTTTCACTCAGGGCTCATTTAGACGCTTCTTGTGAGACTTGTGTTTTGTTTCGGTAAAAATGGTTCGTATCGTCAGTTAGCTGAGTTTCTTCCCGTTAAATTGGTATGACACATTAATACGTTTATAAGAGACACAGTTTCGTGAAAAAACACCCCGCAGGCCCCGGATTAGGGGCCTCTCGGGTTTAACAGGTTAAGGTTACTTATTTCAAAGAATATATACAGTATATTAAATGAGTCCGCACATCTGAAATCCATAGTCTGACGGAAATCTGATTCAGTTGCTTGCCTAATATCATAAGAGAAGATAGATACCAAACTCATATCTGAATGCCTAAAACCTCCTGGTCTGGCTTTGTGTAAAGGAAACACAGCATTTGCAACAAATGTTTTCTCATCATATTTTGACCTTTAATATTATCTTTATAATATTTCAGCAAGATCTTGCGGAAAAAAAGTCCATAAACCAAGCACAGGACAACATGTGAAAGCAAAATCTCAGGTTGAGATGAAGTTGGATATAAACAAACTCATTACACTTTAGGCGTTTAATCTGATGATAATCTCTCAGTCCACTGGCTCCCTGTAATCCACCGGATCACCTTTTTAATACAATGTGCTCTGTTTTTAAACTAAGCTCCATAGTTTTGTATGTCCTGCTTATTTAAAATATGTTTCTTAGATCATTTTTAACTCATTGAATTGGGAAGCACCTTTAGATGACTTTGTTTTCAAAGTGTGCTACACAAATAAAATGTATTATTATTATTATAAATCCAACTCAGTGTGACCAAGCTCTTTCTAAGAGATGCTGTCAGCAGACAATGAATTCATCCTTAGTTCACACCTATTTCAGTAAGTGTTGGAGACAGGGCTACATGTTGTGCTTTGTTCATCCTCACTCAGGTTGTAGATGTGCTGCCAGATGGCCTCGGTCCAGCGCTGCGTGTCTTCAGGAGAGGGAGGGGTCAGCCTGAAGGTTACTTCTTCTCCTTGATGCCATGTGATGATGTTTACAGTCTGGCAAAGGTCCGGATCTCTCTCTGACACACAGACGACAGTATCCTGACAGAAGAACACAAACACTCTCACTCATTTTCAAATAAACTGTTTGGATATTCATTTGAATTGTGATTGAATTTAGATGGTCAAGAACTAAAGGTGTTTTTCAGATTATATGACCCTATGATATGGACTATTTTACTTTTTTATTTTGTTTTTATATACCATTTTCTAATCCATTGTTTATCAACCTAAGGGCACAGGCCCCCGCCCGAAAGGTCACAACCCTTAGTTGTCATTCTGGCATTTTCTAAAAAACATGAAAATATTGAAATATTAGATAATTGTACCTATTTGCCCCCTTAAAGGAGATTAACATTTTAAAAACAAAACCAAACAAACAAAATTAAAAAAGAATAATAAAGAGACTTTACAAGGTGTACAAATACATTCTCGAATAGTTTCCTTCATGTTCAAAAGGTGTAATAAGAAGCTTAAAAAATGTAGCATAGCATACATTGTTCATGAAAATAAAAATCAGCATCCGTGATATTTGATTTGTTGTTTTAAACAAATCATCCCTTTGTACAAAACAAAACAATCTTTAAAGGTTAACCAAAACCATCAACGACAAGAAATAACAAGCAGGAAATCATCGGTCCTGCTCATAACCATTCGGGATTTTGTGTCTGATTAGTTTAGATAAAGTAGCACAGTATTTCAGCTCATCATTACAGTTATTCCACAGATTAACACCTTTTGTTGTGATGCAGTGAAGTTCGGAATTTGTTCGTATAGATGGCATTTCTTATATGCAGTTTCCTCAGGATTTGTTTTTCTCAACTGATAAACATCTAAAACATGTCAACAAGTAGTCGTTGTTTTGGTATGTGTTGTAGTTTATGTTCGTCTTACTCTGAAATGTAACTGCTGACTGCAGCTGTCAGATACATGTATTAGAATAGAGTAGAAGTACATCATTATTGTTGTTGTGTGTAATAAAGTGTACATCGAAAAAAAGTGACAAACTGTCTCGATATTTGAATTATGATTTTAGTATTGGGGTATTATTTATTTTGGGATTAACTGACATTTTTGTCATAAACAATATAATTTGTCTTATACAGATATAAACCATTCCACAACATATTTACATTTCTGAAGTCTCACCAGCTGGTTTTCTCTTCTAGGATGTTTTTCATTTATTCACCAGGGCACTCATTGCATTTTATTGTAATTAATATGGATAAAACGATAAATAAATCCATCTATATGTTCATTAGAATTGTTCATTAAGAACCAACCTGAGTGATGGGGATTTCAAGTAATGGCTTGTTCTCAGACTCCATGTCTTCTTGACTCTGATAGCAGAGAAGATGTTGCCCCCTGAGGACGCTAAAGCCATTTCCCCAGTAATTAAGGTCTTCTCCAAGCTGAAAGATCAGAAAGTGATTTTATACAGTGGATATTAAAGTGATATCATATTAAAAGAATGACACTATGAAAATTAAATCACCTTAACCTTGAGTTGGCCACTTATGATTGGCTGAATCATGCACAGAGGCTGAGCAACCAGGCGGCAACACATACTGCCGTACAGAGGCAACCAGAATGGATCATCCTCTGGGAAAACAGAGATGAACTTAAGGAGTAAGGGGAACAGAGAGGGGGGGACAGGAGAGGAAACGAGAAGAGGAAACAAGAAGAAGATGGGGACGACTTCTCACCTGTTGCTGCTAGTGACAAATCATGGGTCTTGAAACCTTCCTGGACATGTTCAAGAGTCAGTGTTGCGTGAGCCAGCAGGTTAAACTTAGGCCCCCTTAGGACAGAACGCAATGAGCAAACTCAAATTGACACTTTCAATGTGTGTTTAGGGAGAACTGTCATCCTCACAGTGTGGAAAGGTCAGGGGATAAAGGCGGTGACACACTTCCAGCTCCTACATTTCCTCCACAAACAGCTGCAGACTCAAACGCAGCACGGATCTTTTTCCCAGAGGAGCGTCCCACGGACCCCCCCAGGCGGCTCGATCTCCTGGGTCCTAGAGCCCCGGGGGAGAAGTCCTCCACAGCAGAACTGCTGTACAGCTCAACACGGAGCTGGAACCCGGGACCTGCTTCATGGCTGCTCACACACATTTATATAGGGACAAATTAAATGTATTTTAAGCCGGATTTGAATAAAACTGAACCTCTAAGAAACAACACTTACAATATGATAGTGTCTTCAAAACAGATGTCAGTCAAAGTCCTATCAACCATCACCACATCTGTGTCATGAATCTCTGTGCCACACTGCAGCAGACAGAAAACAGCACAGCGCTGGAGCTCTGCAAGTAAGAGTATAAAAACAGCTAATTATTATTAAGGTTTTAATATATATTTATTAGCCCCTAAAATCCTGTAAGGCAGGGGTGTCCAAACTTTTTCACCGAGGGCCACATACAGAAAAAGATACAAAGTGCTGGGCCACTTATAGAGGTGAGGTGTATTGCCTCGTAAGTTAAGTTATAAGTAAGCAAAATGTAGGTAAAATAGGCTTGATACATGAATATGCTTTAAAGGTCCCATGTCATGCTTCTCCGGTTATTACCCGTCCCCTTGTGTTATGAAGCTTTTTCTGCATGTAAACGGTCTGCAAAGTCACAAACCCTCAAAGTACACCGTGTAGTGAGTAAAACTCTAACACAGAAAAGACCTGTCTATACTGCCCAAGAACGCCTCGTTGGAGATTTTTCTTTTTCAATTTGTTTCTTCCTGGTCACGTACGCTGCGGAGCTCCGTACACACACTGTGACGGCTGTCGCCTCTCCGGTCCTAGTAATACTGTTTAATGCTATCCCGTTATGTAAATAAGCTGTGTGACTGCTTCAACGTGGTTGGCTACCAACTCCTGGTCCCGCCCGAAGACACGTGGGAAATGCACATGCAGATCCTAGAACAGGTCTTCACACGACTCGCACAGGCGTCACTTACCTTAAACTTGGCCAAATGTGAGTTTGGCAAAGCTACTGTTACATATTTAGGCAAACAGGTTGGGCAAGGCCAAGTCCGACCTGTGGAAGCTAAGGTGGTGGCGGTGGCTGACTGCGCTGTGCCTGTTACAAGGAGTGCTCTCCGCCGTTTCCTCGGCATGGCAGGTTATTATCGCAGTTTCTGCCGCAACTTCTCCACGGTAGCCCAACCATTGACTAACCTGATCAGTCCCAAAGTGGCGTATATCTGGACCCCTGAGTGCCAACACGCGTTTGAGTGTGTGAAGATTCTCTTAAGTAATGCCCCTGTGCTTGCCGCTCCCAACCTCGCCAAGCCGTTTACATTAGAGGTGGATGCCAGTGCAGTGGGGGCAGGCGCTGTCCTACTGCAGGAGGATGCTGATGGTTGTTAGCTCTCCAGCACTTTGAGGTTTATGTTGGATCCAGCCCTTTGCCAGTTGCAGTGTACACTGACCATAACCCCATCGTTTTTCTGTCACGCATGTACAACCATAACCAGCGTCTCATGCGGTGGGCTCTGATCGTGCAAGACTACAACCTGCAAATCCGGCATAAGAAAGGTTCAGAGAATGTATTCGCGGATGCCCTGTCCAGGCTATAGTGAGATGTGGGTGACATTATGTTGTGTTGAACATGTTTAAGTGTATGGTTTCATAAAACCTGAGGGTTTCTGTTTTAAGGGGGGGGTGTGACGGCTGTCGCCTCGCCGGTCCTAGTAATACTGTTTAATGCTATCCCGTTATGTAAATAAGCTGTGTGACTGCTTCAACGTGGTTGGCTACCAACTCCTGGTCCCGCCCGAAGACACCGATTGGAGCACATCGGGCCCGACGCGCTCCAATCCCCGGGATTAGATGACGCTACAAAGCCTGGGAACAGCAGTCACTCGGGAGGCTCTGCTGCTATCAGACGCCTCACTCCTCTTGTCTTGTAAACTAGAGATTGTGTTTTGACTCTTCTGATCTGTGTGGTGTTGTGGGTTAGGGGGTGTTTAGTTATGTATTTAGTATAGCGTATAGTGATGTGTGTTTAGCGTAGCGTTACTGTGTTGTGTTTGGAGTAGTGTGCTCCGTTTCCCTGTGTTAGCTGCATTCCCCGCAGCTTCCTCCTTTTGGTGGTGATTGTAAGTGTTCGCAGCTGTGTGATTAGGCTCACCTTTAGAGTCCTTTTCGGTTATTTAGCAGCCTACCCGCGCCCTTTTTGGGCTCCTTTTTGGGCTCCTTTTTGGGCTCCTTTTGTTTGACTTAGGTTATTTTGTCCTCCTTTTATTTGTACACCCTGTGTTGTGAACCATTAAACCCTGTATTAATTATTACCAAAACCATCTGGTGTGTGTTACATTCCTCATCCCTAGTGAGATCGTAACACACACACACTCGGAGCTCAGGCTGTGAATGTGTGTGTGTGCTCAGGCTGAGTTCCGCTGTGCCTCGCTGTCTCACAGACCCCACGCAGCAACCAGGAAATGACACCAGTAATCCACCTCACACTGTCCGCTCCTCGAGCCTCAAAGGGCGGAGCAGCGAGCCCCGCAACGTCCCACCAACACGGCACCCAGATCCCACGCAGCATTCTCATCTGTTTGTCATTACTGGTGTCATTTTGTAACACATAATCACTGATGTTCCGCTGTAATGGTGGTGGACTCATCAGAACAGAGTGGGCGAGCTGACCAATCAGAGCACAGTGGGCTCATAGGGAGGGGGGGGGGGCAGGAGCTCCAACAAGCCATTTAGGACAGAGAGCGAATACTATACAGAGAATGATGCTGTATGAGAAACCAATGTGATTTTGGAACATTGAACAATGTAAATCTAGTAGACCTCAACAATCAGTGGCGTTTTCTCCGTGAGGCCAAGGGAAGCCAGGCTTCCTCTGTTTTTTCGGATTGTAGTTATAATTTTAATAAATAAATAAAAACACTTCGTTTAGTTTCGGAAATTCTTTGTTGTGTGTTGCTGCCGGCCCGTCTCTCCCCCATTCTCATTGAGTATTTTACAAAGAGTGAAACAGCGCCCCTCTAGATGTTATGGTGAAACAGTAAATTGCACTCTCTGTTGCGAGAGGAGGCCAGCCGAAATTGGCTTCCCTTGGTGAAAATAAATGGAGGGATTGACCAATCAGATGAGGCTCACGTGATGCCCCTGCCAACCTGTGATTGGTCAGGGGGGGGCCAAGGGAAGCCAGAGGCGGCTGGCTTCCCTTGCCTGACAATCCAATCAAATCGCATCAACTTAGTGTTGTAAGAAGTAAGCTGCGCTCGGCTTCCCGGCTTCCCTCGACAAAAAAGCAATGGGATTTCTCCATAGGATTTTGGAAAATAGCTCGAAATAAGGTCAGTGGAAAACAAACCTGTTAGATAAATGCACGTTTTGTTCAGTCGGATAATATCCACATGTCTACCCTACTTTTATAATTTTCGAATCATAAATCTAATCGATAGAAGATAGATAGCGCCACTGCACCACTCTCACCGCCGTTAGAAAGTAAAGCAAGCAACTGAAGCAAGTGCAATTATGGAGGGTGGAGATTTGGAGTATTCCGCTACAGCAGCAACAACAAATAAAATCTGATGACAGGCCAATGCCCAAACTGGAGCTGTGTACAGCCAGGAAAAAAGGAGCGAATCGGACGTAAAACGTTAAAGGTCTCCTGATTTAGTTTGTGAATGAATGCTTATTAGAGTTTCGGCTGGAGAGTGCGTGCGGACCTGTCGGTTAGATAACAGGCGTGTGTAAGTCCTGCATCTGTATGATAGGCTACAAATGTGTGTAAAATGATACCGGGTGCTGTGATCACTCATCTGGTTACGTTATTACATTGACCACCACACCCCCGACCCAAAAGAGAGGACGTATTATTGGCTTCCCCTAATTTTTTCCCCACGCCACGCTACTGTCAACAATGGAATTATGATCAGTAGAAATGGCCATGTCATGGGACCTTTAAGAAAAAAAACAGCCTACATCTCGGCTCTCTATAGGGTTTCATTTATCTTGTTGGCAACTCATCCCTTAAAACCTGTTAAGCCCGAGAGGACCCTAATCCGAGTCTGGCACGAAACTGTGTCTCTGGGCTTATTAATATTTAAAAATCTATGAATGAGTCATACTCACTTAAAGAGCAACTTGCAGGTTGGACACACCAGTGAATAAATGTGTAGGAAAATTATGTATACACTAGATTTTTTTTTAAATATACAGAAATATACACTACAGTGACATCTGGCGTCGTTTTTGTAAGACATTTTTACTTCCGCATAAAAAAAGCCTCGCCACGTGACCTCCCGCGTGTGACGTAACATGGGGGAGAGTGGCCGGTCTAACGTATGAATAAACATGGATCACAATGCTAGTTTTGACACAGAAGAGGTTGAAAATATATATTCGAATGCACATGATTATAATTATGAGCCTGCTAGGCGTCCAAGAGACCAGGAGCAACCAAGGATTAGAAGAAATAACGGCCATCGGCGAGAAATGGAGCATTGGTGTGAGGAGAACCAGTGGAGAACAGGGCAGCTGTCTTGGTGAGTGACCGGCGTTAGCTACAGTTAATGTTAGCTAACGTCAGTCACATCACAACATTGTAAAGTTATCATATATCAGGCTATAACTAAAGTAGTATTGATAATATAGTAACGTTACTGGCAGGACTGTTGATACTGATCCATAACAGAAACTAATGCGCAAGTATCAGCCGTATCTCGCGTTACCTATGTAACTCCACACTACGTTTTACGGTGCTGTGTACCGGAGGGGGGAGAGAGAGAGAGGAGCGAAGGGGGGGAGAGAGATGTAATACGGTTTCCTGATAAACGTTTTGTTTGATAGGCCTCAGCTGTGGAGAGTATGTGCTGCAGGGAGGTGGATGCACCTCGCACAACGCACCCAGGAACGAAAGCTAGCTCCGGTCCTTTTCCTGGAAACTGTGGCCTCGATGTCCTGACACTGACAGGCAGGAATTTGTGCAACCTGCACAAACACAAGCTCACCATGATTAAAAATTGTGAAATCCAATGTAAAATTACTGAAAAAATACCAGCTCACTAAATCACAACCGCTCAAACCAACTGCAAACTACTACCGCGGATTGGGCAGAGAAGGAGTCCGAGAAAGTTGCTCCCCATGTGACGTAATATGACGCGTTTGACGTTAAAAAAAAGCCGTTTTAGTAGCAGAGCTCAAAACGGCTCCTTTCCCTCTGAATGTCTTGTAAAACATATAAAATCCTGCATTAACTTTTTTAATTGTAATTTTCAGGCAAGGTTAAGCATAAATGTAGTAAAAAAAAAAACCTGCAAGTTGCTCTTTAACGGTTAGAAACTCAGCTAACTGAAGCTATATGAAAAGAAATTACCGAAACAAAGCACAAGTCTCACAAGAAGCGTCTAAAATAAATTCTAAAGCAGTTAGCACAGAACTCACGGTATAAATACCCTTATTACTTATCGTAACTGCACATACAATCCAACGATTAGCAAAATCCGATTCCACAGATTCCAGAAATATCAGTATCATCTCTGAGCGATCAGAACTTGCGACAGTGGAAGCAAACACAGACAACACGTAGCTTTACGGAGCATTCACGGGAGATCGTCTCACTTTAGCCGTTATTCTGATCAAAAGTTGTCTTCAATGGCATTAAAATGATGAAAACGCTGCTGAAGGTTAATCCATAGGTTAATCCAATGTGTCTGTGTCACTTTGGAATGATTCCTGATAATCCATCATTCCATTTTTATGTCAAAAACGGAGATTTCATATTAGCTGCTAATGGTAGCCACCAGAGTGTATTGCAGCTTCTGGTTCCGGGGCATTCTGGCTGTGCATCACTCATTCACCAATGGGTAATGTTTAGATGGATTTTAGGAACTTCCCCTCGATTCTATTGGCTCTAACGGTTAAAAAGAGATATGGAAAATGCACCCAAATGACCCCAGTGGGTGTTCTTTTCTAAATCTCTCAAAAAAGGTAAAATGTCATTTGTTTTGCATCAATCTTGATACAGGGTACTTATTATATGTCATAGTTTGGATTCCTAAAGCTTTTAGTCTACTATCCCATCATTCAAGGGTGGTTTTCACTAATTTGTTTTTATTATGTTCAATCTGAATTCACTTTAAAATAAAAACATCTATATTGATTCTGACACTTCTACATTCAACTCACAGATGTAACCTTGCTTTGAGAAAAAAGATTATCAATTTACTGTACCCCTTTTAGAAGGGAAGATATGGTCATTTTCGAGCCTGAGACCTGAAAAACAGGCTCAGGGCTCAACAGGTTAAAACAGAAGCCTCAGAGTGATTATAATAAGGGGACATATGAAGGGTCTATTTCAAGCGTGTTATTTAAATAAGTTATTGGGCTTTTTTTTATCAACTAAGATTTGTTAGAAAATGTTTTCCGTGAATTGACTGAATTTATTTAAAAAGTGGGCTTATTAACAAGTGAATACCACTGTGTAATATATTTTTACATATATATTTAAGAAGTACAATATAAGAAAAGCACAAGTTTCATTTGTGGGCCATATTTCATTATGCTTTTTGAATTTGCTGAGGGCTGATTCAAAATGGCCCGCGGGCCGCATTTGGCCCCAATGCCGTAGTTTGGACACCCCTGCTGTAAGGTGATATTTTGTATATTTTTACAATACATTGTTTGCACAAGATTAAAGAAACACTGGGAACCACTAAAGTCCTGTAAGGTAATGTTTCTGATACATATCAAGATTGCAAATTAGACAAGTTTAAAAAATATTCCCTTTCAGGACTTTAGGGGCTCCGTAGATACCAGAAAGGTTGGGCAATCATTTCAGTATTTCACTTGCACTTATATAAACTTTTAACAAAATTATATCTGGCAAGTGAACCATGAAACTTGCATGCAATCAAACGTTATTCATTCACATAAGTGCAGTCAGTTCACAACATCCTTTCTCACCTCCTTTGTTCTTGAAGTACTCTGAGTCTTTCCACATCAGCGGGACACGCAGGTCTACAGGGGGCAGATTTTTTTAAAGTAAGATATAAAAGCTAGGTTCAGGTATCTTTATGAATTTGGGTCTATGTATTTTGTGAACCCTCACCTGAAAGGGATACTTTTCCCAAACTTGGCACAGCCTCTTCAGAGGGCCTGTAGTAAAACAAGCAGATCATCAACACATACGTACATAAACCCTGACGTCTAAGTACAGTCTGTACTGGGACACTTAAGGATTCCAATAAACAACAGCACCAATGACAGCCTTAAGAAAAATACCATTGAGTTGAATCCATATGTCTGCAACGCAGTGTAATTAATGTGCAATGACATGTTTCAAATTCTCGTTTGTCCCTCATTACAGTACATATAGTACATGTGACATGCACAAATGCACCATCAACACAACACACCAAGTAAACCCACACATCTGAACAAAGGCTTGTTGAGAGATGGGGACAAAAACCCAATAGTAACCATGTGTTTTTAGGGCCAAGTTCAAATGTATTCTCAAAGAAACCAACCCTATACATGAAGTGCTGAAATAGGCTTGAGTCCTTTAAAGAGATCACTGAATATCATCATTTATTTAATTATATCACATTAAATTGTTACTCACCTTTTTTTATTGTATGAATAAGTATTTTAGCATTTATTTTAGCAACATGTCCAAGGTCATTCCAGATGAGCCCTACAAAAAAATGACCTTAAGGGGTTTTTTAAAGTTACCTTCCTGTCCCCAAAGTCAGAATTGAACATGGAGAAGCAGCGTTTAGTTATTATGCTCCAAATATCTGGAACAAACTCCCAGAAACCTGCAGGTCCGCTGTGACTCTTACTACTTTTAAATCCAGGCTGAAGACTTTATTTTTGCCGATTGTAATTGAACTATTCATATCTCACACTGCACTGTACCTTTTTTAAATCTATTGTATACCTGTGTTATTTATTTTTAGCTTGTTCTATGTTTATTTTACTCTTTTCTCTTTTTAATGACTGTTTTAAATGGCCATTTCATAACGTGTTTCCGGTGCACTATTTCTTTATGATCTTAATGTTGTTGTTGTTGTTGTTGTTGTAAAGCCTTTTGAATTGCCTTGTATTGAAAGGTGCTATATAAATAAACTTGCCTTGCCTGACCTCTAGTGGCTGGTAGGAGGATTGTTAGTCCACAACATAGCCTTGCCTCCACTCTAAACTGCAACATTCTTTGGTCCCTCTCCATTGATAACAGCTCTATGATCTTTCTTTTTACCCATGCATTCAACACATCTGACCTGTGTCCCACTCTCTGTAGGATCTGAGCCTTCCTCATCCTCTGCAGCTGACTGAGCAAGGCCAGGATGCGGGCGCTGCAGGTCAGCAGGCTCTTGGAGGCCTCCAGGGCCTGCTCTCTCCTGGAACACGCTGCCAGCAGCTTACTGGCCCCCTCCCGCATCCGCACCTCTCTCTCAATCTGCCTCAGCACCTCTCCTTCCTGTTCAAGATGAGTGGGAAACAGAATATTCTTTGAATCATGTTGATGAATATTCATATTCCTTTGACTGGAAAGACATACAGCTAAAAGTGCTTGGTAGGAATGATCCATGATTAAAAGGATCAATCATTCAACAGATCATTTCATTGAATTATTAGCCATGCTAGGTTTAGACCTGAATCTGAAGTGGAAGGAAAGCCACAACACTTTGTACGTCATAGTCCACAGAGAATAAAGCCTGATTACTACCTTTTTCATCCACTTCATTAGATCAACAGCTAACAGATCGTTTGGGGATTTCTTTTTATGATTTCCAAGCAATGTATCGTAATGGTTGAACCCTTGGACTTTTTCCTCTAATGCATCATGTCGTTTTAAATAAAATGTCTTGACAGTTTTTTGGCAGATTTTACATGATTTTGGTACACATTCATATCGGGGCCCCCTGCTTATCTTGTTATTTGATGTATCGCTATGTGAGACACTGTGAGTAATACTTTTTAATTTCACTGTTGGTAATATACAATTCTAAAAATGACCACCGAACCATTATATAAAGGCTTAGTCATTTGTTCTTATTGTCCTTGTCACTTACAAACAACCTTCTGATCTTTCTGGTAAAAGGAAGACTCCAGACCCTATGGGGCAACAGGGAGAAATGAGTGCATCACATCATCTCTGGATGAAGTCCAGCTGGAACCCTTCAGGGCTAAACTCTATTAAGGTAAGATATGACAAGGTGTCTGTTGTTGGAACAATGTTACCTTTGTGTTTGTCACACCAGGTGACATATTTTCTTTGATAGGTAACACAAGCAATAGTGTATAGAGCGATGGAAGAAACGCCGTGATGTAGTAATGGGATTCCTTGACGAAATACTGTATTGATAATCCACAATATCATATTTTCAAAGAATATTTGTTATGATTAATTTCTTGTTGAGAATGCTGGTTGTTTTACGTTGTTGACATAATAATGTGTTGTGGTAATGATGAAGGATTTGTCATTGTATTTACACTATAAGAAAACTGTTAAAAACGTGTAGAACTTCAGTAGACCTTGAAAACAACTTCCCCTCTTTCAAACCCCCAAGTTCTGTTGCCCTTGGTTTGGACCACACCCATGTCTGAAGTCAGCTTTAATTCTGATGTCAACAACACACCTGTGACTGAGGCACACAGCAATGTTTGCAAGATGACACACACATATTTACAAGTTGTGAACAATACAAGTTGTACATGATGTTGCAGCTATGTGTGATTTTGCTAGATTTAATTATTACCAGCCGCGACACACAGGCCAGACATACTGTAGCAGGAAATAACACCAAGGCGGGTTTGAGTCTGTTGCCAGGTGATCGTATTTCTGTCTGTCTGTCTTTCTATAGACATATTTTCTCACCCTGCAGTTACAACTGTTCCAGACGCAGACAGGAAACTTCCCAGGTGTGTGCACAAATCAAAGTTAAAGCAGAGTTCAAAGATTGTCGTCCGAGCAAAGGTGCCGTAACCAGGGGGGGGAAGTAATGAGAAAGGGGTCACACCGGACCCCCAACTTGACAACTTGACATACACTTGAATACATTAAGGTCCTCTGGAATAACACATCAGTTACTTCATACACATTTTGCCATTATTGGTATAATAAACAGCCTCAGCAGGGATTTTAGTTTCACAATAGACATCATTACTGTAACCCATTGGTTAACTGGGCACATTCTTTTGAGGTTTACTGTGCATTACCAAGCTGTGTGGGGGGTGAGGTACAGCTTGAGGGATCAGAGGCCATGTTTTCTGAGGCTAAGCCATGTGCATGAGTAGTGATTTGGTTGTGGTCCTGAATGGTTACATAACCTGTTGTTCACTCAACTGACCCTGAAATAACATTACAAGGTTTGTGTGTGTGTGTACCATATTGTAATACCATCAAATAATAGAAAGGGCATACTGGGGCCTAATGATGACAGGATTCATTGTGAT
Organism: Gobionotothen gibberifrons; assembly: GCA_943591055.1. Lineage (NCBI taxonomy): Eukaryota > Metazoa > Chordata > Actinopteri > Perciformes > Nototheniidae > Gobionotothen > Gobionotothen gibberifrons. The sequence continues at coordinate 541,528 of CALSBZ010046939.1, forward strand.
CAACAATATAACAATAGGCTATATGTATTAAACTGGAAATGATTAATGAAACATTTTAAAGTAAAAATCATTAAACAAATAGTTGATTTCAAGATGTCAAATAAAATGATATATATCTTGAATAATAAAGAAACAATCATACAAACATTCTTGTGCAAACCTTATATAAATTCCTGAAATGTATGAATTATCAATGCATAAAATACAAAATAATCATTTTTCCCAACTAACCTGGATGTTATCGCTCATGTTCCCTCTATGCAGAGCCTCAGAGGTGCGCTCCGGTCAGCAGGCAGTACAGCGAGTGAGGGACTAATCTCACAGCTGACTGAGTCCCACAGTGGACCTGTGGACAGAGCAGTTACTCAACAGGGAGATCAACAGTCTTAAACCACTATAAGAGGTTGCAGCATAAGGGATTAGTATCAATCCTTAGGTTTCTTTTTTTTTAAGTCAGCTGTATCACATGCAACAATGACTAGCTTAATTTACAATCATAATAGTATACCATACCCACTGAACATTAACAGTATCTTACAAATGTGCTATTTACACAAACGAGCTTGTATGAATCTGTAAGAATATCTAAAATGAGTTCCATCAACATTAAACATTTTTTAGCAAACCAGCATCTTAGATGAAAGACTAAATGAAGCGGTGTTGGAAGAATACATTTTATTCAGACCTTACAGAATGCCATGTGTTATTTTAATGAACTTATAAAACATAACACATGATGTGCCTTTGTTTCAAGTATCAAACATAATAAAAAGAATGCTTTGAATCTGTACAAGGACCTTTTTAACATTGAACTGAACAACATTATGTACAGTACAACAACATGTCTCAATGAGAGCTTATTTTAAACAAAGGTTGACTACCTTAACTTTACATGGGGTGTGTTTGCAGGATAAAATAAAGCCATTTAAAAAAAAAAAAAGGAAATTCAGTTTTCGAAATGAAAAGCACATTTTAAGACATTGTTTTTTGTCAAATACAAAAAGATGAATTAACATTTGCACAAAACTGAATACACAGATGAGGCATTATAAAAAAGGTAATACTTTTTAAACGTATAACTGTACATGATGACAAGTAATCCGGGGTTTTTCATGGAACAGATATGAAAAAGAACAATCGAAAAAGAACAATCAAAAAAGCCAGTGTACAATATTTACATTTTCCCAGGTAACTAAAAAAAGGTATCTGAGGCGTGAAACATAATGGATTATTGTAAAAATCCTCACTAAATGAAACAAGTGATTTACCAGTTTTTGAGTTATTAATTTGTACAATTGAATATTAATTGTTTGATACTGGCTTTTTAAAAATAATTTTCAGTCAATTGAAACAACTGTACATATTCAAAGTGCTTGTGTAAGTATAGCAAATATATCTTAATTGAATTACAACTGACAGCAAAAGCAACAAACCCTAACCCACAACTTGGTTATAAATTAATCTTTACAGACATAACTTAACACAACAGAAATGTAGAAAGAGCAAACCACCCGTGGGTTCCTCCTCTTTCCCAGACTCTTCACAGCTTTCACCCCTCTTCAACATCTGTAAAAATGTCACTTAGGAAGTACTGAGACACACTGGTGGGCTCCTCCTCTAGAGAGCTGCTCTCCATATATTCACTTGGCTGAGAAGTTGAACCCTGAAAGAAAAACCATAAATCGGTGAGTTAAAAAATGAACTGAATCAAGATGGCTCCCTATCCACCTCTGTCATCCTTACCTCAGCTGGACAAAGGGAAGTGCTAGGACTTTGCTCTGAGCGTGGTCGGCTGTGCTCTGAAGCATGTTGCCCCGGGTTCGGACCGGGTTTTGGGGTGACTTCACATGGTGTTGAGGCTACAGCTGCCGGGGTCGATTTTTTTCCTTTTGCACGAGGAGTTTTCACCTTAGGGCTCTTAGAAGCTGCTTTGCCGGGGTCAGAATCCTTTGCTTTTCTGTAAGTTAATGGGGAAGAGAAATTAAGTTGCATTCAAGTACAATTGTATACAAATACAAAATATACCAACATGAAAACTGGAGGATTTATTCAGATCTCAACAAAGGATTTTTCTTAAAACCGTTTTTCCTCACCTATTCCGACTACTAGTTTGTGTGGTTTTAGCTCCTGAGCCGGTGCCCTCAGGGTCCACAACATCTGTCAGAGTCTCCTTTTCCACTTCTACATGATCAGCCCTTCCCCTCTGTGGCTCAGTGTCGTCAGAAGCCTCTGGCTGCACAGAAGGCCCAGGGAGCTCTAACTGCTCCATGGTGTCTGTTTGGATGGGGAGGGGCTCAGCTTTCTTAGCAGCGGCAGTCTTGCTGGTTTGTTTCCTCTTTGTAGTTTTGGGCTTCACCTGCGGTTTGGCCGTTTCTAAGAGAATGGGGTACGCGATGAAATAAGATGTGCCCAATATGAGGATAGTGCATGTTATAAGTAAGTATTAAAGTAACACATACCTCTTCTTCTAGTGCCTGTTTGTCTTTCCTTTGTCGGAGGGATTTCAGTCTCATCTTTATTCTGTCCAGTCTCTTGTACTGTCGATGGATGAACTGTAGTTCTCTCTGTTCCCATAAACACAAATAATCCACATTTACTATCAGAAATACATTTGTCATTAGTTTAAATAAATAACGGAATAAGGCAATCACCCTACCATGTGGGTCCACTTGATTCCGCTTAGTTGAACCCTGGTGTATGTGAGAAAATAAAAAGTGTGACATACAGACATTTCATCACATTTTGAGTGGTTCCTTGCAACTTCACTTACATCATCTGGGTCTTTCACATGTATGACGCCTGTCTCATTACTGTCCTCCATGGGCACAGGCACAGGCACAGTGACATTAGGTGGAGGCTGCTCTTCTGCTGTGGCCAAACTCTCTCCAGGAACACTGATGAGGAGGGAGGACAGTTGTAGAATCACACATCAAACAGAGTCACATCTACGCCTGCATGAGAGAAATGACCATCTGATAAAACAGCAGGCACTAACCTCTGTTGCTCGATTGGAGCATCTGTTACAGGAAGAGAAGGGAGGGGCTCAGGCACACTGTCCACCCCCTCCCCAGATGAGCTGACTGGGATCTCGGTCAGAGAGAGGATGAAGAACGGTTCATCTGGATCAGAAGGACCCTGAGGCAACATCACTGAGAGGGAGAGTGGGAGAAGTGTTAGCCACCACCATGATGCATGTACTGTAATTAATAAACATTACAATATCAACCAACGTACTGTCTGGTAATATTGTGAAGCTGGGATGACCTTGGGTCCCTCCTGCACTTGATGTTGATGCATCCTGGAAATGTGAAAGCAGAGAGAACCAATCAAGGATTCATCTTTTAATCAGAGGTACTTGACCAAGATGATATTCCAACCTCATTCAAAGGTATGCGATATGATTTTGTGTAATAGTTGTATTGTTGTTGTACAGCGATCGAGTGGCTGGACTATTTAACCATGAACTTTTAGGCAACTGCTTTATAGCTACTATTTGTATTGCATTCTCAAATGCAACATCTAGTGATCAGTTGTTACAGCTGATAAAATTATTTCCTTTTGGTTCTTTAAATAATAAACTATTTAGTTTTTTCAAATAATTTGATCTATTCTACAATCTTTGTATACATCATTTACCAAATGCAGAAGTACCACCTGAGGTACAAGCGACTATTATTGGGAATCACTGCCATAAAATATAAACTGGGTTCAGAGACACATTGTAAAAAAAGAAATATTGCTCCATGTCATAAGCACGGTCAACTATCAATAAGGAATTTCAACGCAAAAATATACTGCAATCATAGTGTTCAAGATACAACTTTTCATGCATATCATTATCTCACCTGAGTACCTGAGTCAGGTACTTGTGTCGTGCAACCAGTAGACAATCCAGAAACCTCTACAAGGGGTTCGTGTTGACTCAGTTGTTCAATGACTTCTGTTGAGCCTCCCAGTGAAGGATCAGCATCTTTTGGAGAGGGAATTGTGTTACTACTTTGATCAATGGCGCTCTCTACTGGTTTCTGGATGTCAGGTAGGAGTTCAGCCACAAGTTTGGGGCAAACTGAATCATCCCCACCTTCTGAGAGAATACCAACATCTGCTGAAAAGAACCACCATAGGTGTTAAACAAAGAAACTGTAGGGTGATAGATTGCAGTAGTTTGAAAAGCTGCTCAGCATTCTTTTAGGTAAGAACTTTCTTTTTAAATGAGGTCAAACCTGCTTCTGCTTGTTGTGTATTCTGGACGTGTTGTGGAGGTCGTCTGCTGCGTCCCAGGGTGGGTTTGGGTTTAATAAGTCGGCCTCTACGAGTCGGGGGAGCTTTTCCAGAGGGAGAGTCTGTTGGCTCTTGCTGTTTATCATCAGGGCTGTAATTGGAAAACAACTTTTATTACGAGAAAAAAAAAATCATTCCTTAATATTTAATTTAAAACAAAAGCGTGTAAATGCAACATGACAACAGTAGTTGAATATTCCGGGATATGATTCATTTCTTACCTTTTGACACTTGTTTCATTGGTTTCAGAAGATTGTTGAACTGGATCTTGACTTGGTGCCTTTTCTGTAGGTGGCTCCTGAGTGCTTTCTTTTGGATCTGGTGTGGAGTGTGTATTAGTAGATTGCATGGAGTAAATTTGGGACTCTGTTGAACCATCTCCTGAAGACTGGACATCGGAAACTGTTGTTGGGCCATCTGTTGGTTGTGTAATTATCTTTGTAGCTTTAACGAACATGTCCTGTTTGCACTCACTTTGCGAACCAGGTCCTGCCTCTACCTTATCATCATTTGACATTTTGTCCCCTGTGGATTCCGCTTCTACTGTGAGTTTTTCACTACTCTTATTGTGTGTGGACACAGACTGATGCTTGCTGTCTGTCTCTGGGAGTTTGGGTTCTGATTGTGGGTCATTATTATCAGAAGGCTGTTGTTCTGTGGTTAAAGAGGTTTCCATATGACACTGCTCTGCTGGTTTACAGATATCATTTGACTGCAGTTTTGAGCGTGTAGTTCTAAGAGATGATCCTAAATTGGGTTTGGGTTTGACCTTTGGAAAGTGTTGCCTTCTTTGTGAAACACTTTGTTCAGAGCCCTCTGAGCTTGACTCTAGCTCACATCCAACATTTTTGTTTTGTTCTATGGTTTTAAGAGTGGAGTCTAATTCCAATGGTTGTACTGATACTGACGCAGTGCTATGGCTAGGTTGTTCAGAAGGGATGGTACTGCAAGATGGCTGTGCCTCTGCCTCTGCTGTTGTCTTGTCAGGTAAATTAGGTCTTGAAGTTGGGCTGGAGCATGTCTCTGTCTGAGGCATGGGTAGGAAAGGGTCTTTAGTGACTTGAGACTTTGACTGCGCAGTTCTCGACGTCTGTGATGCGTTGGATTTGGGTTTGACTTGATGTAAACGTATTCTAATAGCCTTACAAGAAGATTTGACTTCACTCGCTTCTTTCTGACTGACAGGTAACTCTATTACTGGTGCAACAGATGAAGCAGATTCTTCAGTCGGCTCAGATGCAGGCTTTGTGTCTCTGGTTTCCTGTCCCCTACTGGGTTCAAACCGGGCCTCAGAGAGGTTCTGGGTTTCTGAGGCACTCTGTTGTGTAGTTCTAAGAGATGATCCTAAATTGGGTTTGACCTTTGGAAAGCGTTGCCTTCTTTGTGAAACACTTTGTTCAGAGCCCTCTGAGCTTGACTCTAGCTCACATCCAACATTTTTGTTTTGTTCTATGGTTTTAAGAGTGGAGTCTAATTCCAATGGTTGTACTGATACTGACGCAGTGCTATGGCTAGGTTGTTCAGAAGGGATGGTACTGCAAGATGGCTCTGCTGTTGTCTTGTCAGGTAAATTAGGTCTTGAAGTTGGGCTGGAGCATGTCTCTGCCTGAGGCGTGGGTAGGAAAGG
>CALSBZ010046939.1:547445-560804 GCA_943591055.1 Gobionotothen gibberifrons
ACGCCGTTGTGTAGTTGAGCCTGATACAACTTCAAGGTCTGTCTCTTTCTCCTCAGTTGTCGACAGTTTCTCTGTAGGTTTAAGAGTTATCCCGAAATCCAATGAAGGTATACAATCTGAAGAAGGACCGTGACTTTGACTTTGTTTTTCAGTTGAGGTGGTGAAAGTTGGCTCTGCTTCAACCTCTGCTATTGTTTTTTCATGGAATTTGGTAACTGGAGTTGAGTCTGAGTCTTTCTCTATGGAGTCTTTTGAGGTTTGAGCTTTAGCATGTATGGACCTTGATGTCTGTGTTAAATTGGGATTGGGTTTGACTTTCTGGAATCGACTTTTCCTTGTCTGAGTTGCAGATTTGACCTCACTTTTTCCATTCTCACTGACAGGTAACTCTTCTAAAATTGTAACACATGAAGCAGGATGGTCATTGCTCTCTTTGACAGAGTCTAAGTTTGATCCTTGTCCAACCTGCAGTTCAGCGACAACTGCGTCAGATGTCAGTGGATTATTAAAACTGCTCTCAGTTGTCAAAACATGAGACATTAGTTCTTCATTTGTTGACTGTGATGTTGGCCTTACGTCTCTGGTGTCCAGTTCCCTTCTGCTTTCAAACTGAGCTTCAGAGAGGTTCAGGTTTTCTGAGGCACTCTGCTGTGATGTAGTTGCACCTGATATACCTGACAGTTCCTCTGTGGGATTAAGAGTAGAGGCCAAATCCAATGATGGTTTTAAATCGGAAGAGGGAACATGACTATGACTTGGTTTGTCAGGAGAGGCGGTGCAAGTTGGCTCAGCATCAACCTCCGATATGGTTTTTTCATGGTATTTGGTAGCTGGAGTCGAGTCCGAGTCTTTCTCTACGTTGTCTTCTGAAGTTTGGGCTTTAGAACGTACAGTCCTTGATGTCTGTGCTACGTTGAGATTGGGTTTGATTTTCTGGAATCGACTTTTCCTTGCCTGGCTTGTAGATTTGACTTCACTCCCTTCTTTCTCACCGACAGGTAACTCTTCTAAAGGTATAACACATGAAGCAGGATGGTCTTTGCTCTCTTGGACAGAGTCTGTGTTTGACCCTTGTCCAATCTGCAGTTCTGTGGCTGCTGCGTCAGATATTACTGGATTATTACAACTACTCTCAGCTGTCCAAACATGAGACATTAGTACTTCATCTGTTGACTCAGATGTTGGCCTAGTATTGTTGGTGTCCAGTTCCATTCTTGTTTCAATCTGTGCTTCAGAGAGATTCTGGTTTTCTGAGGCACTCTGCTGTGATGTGTTTGTGCTTGATATACCCGACAGTTCCTCTGTGGGAGTAAGAGTGGAGGCTAAATCCAATGATGGTCTACAATCTGAAGAAGGGCCAGGACTGTGACTTGGTTTTCCAGAAGGAGAGGCGGTGCAAGTTGGCTCAGCTTCAACCTCTGCTATTGTTTTTTCATGGAATCTGGTAGTTGGAGTCAAGTCTGAGTCTTTCTCTACGTTGTCTTTTGAAGTTTGGGCTTTAGAACGTACAGTCCTTGATGTCTGTGCTAGGTTGAGATTGGGTTTGGTTTTCTGGAATCTACTTTTCCTTGCCTGGCTTGTAGATTTGACTTCACTCCCTTCTTTCTCACTGACAGGTAACTTTTCAACAGGTGTCACACATGTAGCAGGATGGTCTTTGCTCTCTTGGACAGAGCCTTTGATGGACCCTTGTCCAAGCTGCAAGTCTGTGGCTGCTGCGTTAGATTTCAGTGGATTATTACATCTACTCTCAGATTTCACATCTGACATCAGAACTTCCTCTGTCAACTCTGGAACATGAGGAACATCACTTTGACTTTGTTTTTCAGTTGAGGTGGTGAAAGTTGGCTCTGCTTCAACATCTGCTATTGTTTTTTCATGGAATCTGGTAACTGGAGTTGAGTCCGAGTCTTTCTCTATGGAGTCTTTTGAGGTTTGAGCTTTAGCATGTATGGACCTTGATGTCTGTGTTAAATTGGGATTGGGTTTGACTTTCTGGAATCGACTTTTCCTTGTTTGAGTTGTAGATTTGAGTTCACTTTTTTCTTTCTCACTGACAGGTAACTCTTCTAAAGGTTTAACACATGAAGCAGGATAGTCATTGTTTGATCCTTGTCCAATCTGCATTTCAGCGACAACTGTGTCAGATGGATTATTACAACTCATCTCAGATGTCCCAACATGAGACATCATATCTTCATCTGTTGACCCATATGTTGGCCTTGTGTCTCTCGTGTCTGGTTCCCTTCTGATTTCAAACTGGGCTTCAGAGATGTCCTTGTTTTCTGAGGCACGCCGCTGTGATGTTGTTGCACCTGATACACTTGAGAGTTCTTCTGTGAGAGTAGGAGTAGAGGCTAAATCTACTGACGGTTTCATATCCAAAGCAGGACTAGGACAAGGGGCTTGAGAAAGGTCAGGAGCATCCGATGGGCTTTCTTCCGCTGCCCTTACTGTTGATGTCGCCGGTTGTGATTTTGACTGAGCAGTCCTTGAAGCTTGGCCTAGGTTAGGTTTTGGTTTCACCTTGGATAATCGTGCTCTCCTGGTCGGTGGAGAATCTGTCTTTGAGGTCAATTGAGAGGTAGGATCCATATTAGAACCTGTCCTCTGATCACTGGATTCAAGAATGGGGATGTCATTATTGTCAATAATGTTTTGTAGCTCTACTGTGGTAACAGTTTCGGACGTTTCTGTGACTTCATTAACAGAAGTTGCAGACACAACAGGAGTGGCACGGTTTTCCTTTTCTGCATCAATCTTTGTTGCAACCTCTTCTTCTAGCTGTTCGCTGGTTTCATTCACACTGTCTGATGTTGTCCCTGTAATTAAACATTGTGGCACATTTTAAATTATTGTGATTTAATCTTAATGGAATGCAATATAAAGAACCTCATGTCTGCTTTGTCTCTTACCTGTTAATGGATCTTCTATGGCTATTTGATTCTGTGCTGACTGTGAGAGGTGAGCCAGGTTCCCAATGGTCAACAGGGTTTGAGCAGCCTCATTGTAGCTCTCGTCCTCAGATACTTAAACAAAAAAGAGCACCAACACATGTATGAGACTTAGACTTCTTAATATAAAATATTAATGTTTGCCACTGGGAACTACTCAGAATACCTCTTCAACCTACCTTCTGCATGGTCTATAGAAAGGAAGTCAATAACATCCTGCAAGGGAGACAAAAGAGTTGTCAGTCACATCAAAAGCTTTCCAAATAAGCCAGACTAGTTGTGAAAGGATGTGATGTATATGAAAACATGTATTATAGTAGCCCCAGTTACAATTCTTTGTCAGTCTGCATCATCTCTGTCAATTGATTACATCTGGACACCAAAATATTTCATTGAGGTGATCCAGCTTTTGCAACATAGACTTCATGCAACATAGTTGAAACTTGAACGTCTTGCTTTTTCATTGAAAAATGTACCAAAACTAACTTTGATGCCAACATAAGTGGCATCCAAGTTGTATTGTATGTATGTAACATAAATACCATTTTTTTAAAAGAGGAGATTTTCAAATATAATGAGGTTGCATTTAATCAATGTTGACCCTTAATAATTAATCAAATGATGTGGATCGATTCAAATGACGTGTTTTAAGATTAGATGTTAGAATTATAAGTGCATCTCAGGATAATGATTTAATTTCACTGGCAATACATTTGAGTTATAAGACACTTACAACGAGCAGGTCCAGCTGATGTTCGCAGGGTTCAGCTGTGCCTGTTTCTTTTTGTGCCCACTCGCATGAGTCATCAGGGCACAGTGCATTTTGGGAGATGCCCAACACATCAGGCATAGTGGCCAAGATATCAAGCTATATGTGGGATGGGGGGAGTCAGATTGGAGGGTTTGAATTATGGAATGAAAAACCATGCATAAAGAAAAACACAAAGATGCTAGTTATGTATGAAACAAAATTAATGGAGGGTGTGCATCTGTGCAAGACATGATAGTAAACCGTTTTTCATACCTCCTCCATTGTCTCTTCCACTTCTGAGATGACAGGATGTGGGGAGCGCAGAATGGCAGGCACAAATACGGGGGCAGAGCTGTCCCTACTTGGACTGCATGCAGCATGCTGCTCCTCCTCCAACTCTTCTTCCTCTCGCTGCTTTTCATCCTCCTCATCACTGTATTCTGACTGAGAAGCCCTGAGGGTGACTAATTTAGGCTTTTTGGACTCTTGGGATGATTGCTGCTTTGATGATCTTCCCCTCTTGGCTGTGGATTTGGATTTGGGTTTAGGCCTGGCAGCAGAAGCAGTGGACGCATCTGGTGAGGCAGGACTGGTTTCAGATGCAGAGGCGGGTGCAGCCTCTTTGGCAGAGTAATTCAAGGGCTTGGTGGGTTTAGGCACTCTTCCATACCTATCAAATGCAATTACACACTGATGAGCTGCTTATGTTTTATTATATCCTAGGATTTTCTTTGGAAATAGTGTTGTTTCTGCATACAATGCAAGACCTCTGAAAATACAGCAGAGATATTGTACCTGGTAGGTTTTGGAGGTTCAACGGTTGCTTCCTCCTCTTCAGAGGAATGATCATTATTGGCTGACTTACTATTGTGGTCTTGCCTTGAAGGTGATGCATCTTTTTTTACCTAAAAAGGTTAACATAACTTTCAGTGAGCCAAAGTCACAGTATGAAGAAATATCTGATGACTCTCAGATGAAAAGGGAAATATAACAACCTGCTCTGTGGATGCTCCATCAATCACACTCTCCTCTCCTTTATCTGATGCATCATCGTTGGTCTTGGTGGAGGGAGGTGGGGGCTTTTTACCCCTCTTCCGGCCCAACGGCAGCAGTGGTTTTGGTGCTCTGCCTCGTGAAAGTTTGGCTGGCTTGATCGTGCCATCCTTGGCTCCCTCAGTCTTTTCAGACCTGAATATTAGGGCAAAACATGGATTGTAATGCCAACTGAAGATCCAGAATACTCAATAATAACAATATTTAAGTTGTATTACATGTCTGATTTTTGACAGTCCTCAGGAAGTGCTGCCTCTTTGTCTCCAGGTATAAAGGCCTCATCTGAGCATATGAAAGAAAAAGAAGAAATCCGAAGAAACATTTCAATTTCTGTGCCGATACAACAATATATATCCACAAGTTTCATCAATACCATTTTTATAAAATAATGACATGTACCTTGTTCATTGCTCTTTTTATCCGTTTTGTTTTTCTTGTCCTTTGGTTCCTCAGTCGAGGTATTCTTTATTTTGCGTTTTTTCTTAGACTTAACAGCAGTGGTTCCCGCCTCATTACAGAGGTCCTCGTTCTCCTTCTCTCCCTCTTTCTCCAAATCAGGATTTTCTTTCTGCTCTTCCTCATCTTCCTCCTCCACAACACTCAGCTTCTTCCCAGCTTTCTTCCGGCCTGTAGAGGAAACCGATGATTGTTAAATTGAGACAAACAAAAGGACCAAAAGTGAAAAATGAAGCCCAGATGATGTCTTGTAAAAAAAAAAAGGATATAACACCAAACTCCCTATTGAAAAAAGGAAACAAGTATAATGACCCTTTTCTCTTTTCTTGCGCTCCTTTGGAGGTTTCTTCTCAGCCATTGCCTTCAGTTTCTTCCTGTTTTTCTGAACTTCCAGTATCTTTTCTAACAGTTTAGAAAAATACTCAATGTCCAGTTTGCGCCTTTCTCCTGCAAAAGTGTGGCAGTAAATATTACATTGAAATAAATGCAGGTATTGCACATTGAGAACAATAGTAATTCAATATGATATTAGTATTGTCTTACTGAATACTTACTGAAAGCTTTGTCAATCCTCCAGGAATTCTCTCGCTCTTCTTTTTTAAATTTGTTCTGAAAGTTTCAAATCAATGCAATGAACACAAACAACATTTTATAAAAGAGTAATGAGCAGTGCTTTGCTTCTATACATGATGTTTTATGAACATATGCATAGCTGTTATTATCACTAACCTTTATCTCTGATCGTGCTCTCAGAGGAAACAGTTGGCAAATCATGGAAAAGTCTGTTCCCACCATACTAATGGCCAAGAAGAACATGTCTGTCTCTGTTGAAAAACAGCAAACAATCATGACATTAAGGCATTGAATAAATGTGTGCTGTAAAAAAAGAATTACCATTCTTGTTTCTTTTTCTATTATCCATATCTTCCTACCTTCGCTGGACCAGGGTTTGCAGTAGGTCCCTTTCCTGAAGCTTGAGTAAGTTGTAGTGGAGCCACGCTCAAAGATGGGGTCTCGCTCATTTGCTGGATTTGGCCCTTTGGCTCGCTGGACTTCCACGGTCAAGCTGAGACACAAGATGAGAGGTTATGATTAAGACCACAATAGATCCCTGCATCTGCATTATCTCTATATGGATGCATTTGTTGACAATGTTGGACAGTTCCTCTGAAAGTAATGAAACTGTTGAGTCTACAATAACTGAGAGAATGCAGTAGATAGATAATGATATGTCCTGTAGAAGTCTACCAACCTCTCTTCATCAATGATCAGTGTGCCGTCCTCTGCAACTTTGACCTGAGGAACCATCACAGCATCATCATCCTCCTCCTCCTCTTCCTCTTCCTCCTCATCCGCCGCTGCCTCTGCCTCCACCTCTGCCTCAGCCGCTGCCTCACACTGGCTTGGCATTTTTGGGACGAACTCGGGTTCCTGCACTTTCTCTGGGACACTGCAGGGATACATCGCAAACATCAGACACAGGGAAAATGTATGGAATGCAAACTACCGTCTAAAAATGTCCACACATCAAGTGTTTTAGTTTGATATAAAACATATCAGAATTATACAATGTGCATGTATCATTGGGTTTCTAATAAAACAAAAACACACTTTCGCATTTAATGGCTCTTGCACTAATTAAACTCATTTGAGTTTGAAATATATTCCCAATTTCCACTTTTGTAAAGACCATGATGGATTTAAATGATTTCAAGAAAGGAGGACAGAAGAAGCATATGTTTTTGTAATTGTGTTGATAAAAATAAGGACGTTAAGAATGAAGGTAACACTGTATGTATGTGTATGATCATATGTCCAACATCATTAGAAAAAAGGAAATACATTTGATAAAGATGATGGGTTTAACTTACTTTTGCCCTCCTGGAGAAGGCGGGACCACAGTCTCATTCTCTGCAACTGGCTCTTCCAAACTAGATCTGGAAAAATTGCAAAATGATGATCACACAGGACAAGGAACCACAAAACAGCCTTCATGTGAAGAAAGATAAAGGGTAATCAATAGAGAGCCGGATGCATGGATTACATGTTACACAAGGTTGAGTAAAGCAGAGAAGACACTTACGTCATGGGGTTCGACTGTGGTAGATAACGGATAAGGTCCCTCATGGTCATTTTGGCAGGATCTAAATCAAATTCCTTTTCCCTTTTCTTAGATCTCTTGGTTTTCTGCAACATCAGATAATAAACCAAATCAACATACAAGTCGACCTGTAGAATAGTAATAAGTATGTAACTAAAACTAAGAAAGTGAAGAAAATGAGGAGAACGATACTTACTGAATAATCTGAGTTTACCTTTTCTTTGTGCATCTCCTCTCTGAGCAGGTCTCGGAGTTTTTGGGCCTTTGCAAGCCTCTGTAAGTCTGAAGGGTCATTCAGGAGGCGACTGAGGGAGAACGCTGGTGTTGACAGTGACAGCCTACTCTTAGATGACATTAGAGTCCTGGCTTTCTCTGATATTGCAATAGCTTCTTTGTCTGGTAGAGAGAGGGGCACTTTATCCGGGAGACTGAAAGAAGCTTCATTTCCTTGACTGGCTGAAATGTTTTCAAATTCTTTGCCAGTGTTCGCCAGCAACGTTTTATTTTCTGTAGAGTCCTCAGCTGTAGGTACAACTGAAGGCTCTGAAAGGATGGTGGTTGGTTTGGGTTGACTTATTTGCAGCTTGCTCTCTTCTGAAGGTCTCCGTCGCCTTGGGGACTGCAGTCTCTGAGGGGCTGATGCAGTCCCAGTTTGGCTGGACGTATTTGGCTTGTCATGGTCTGAAACAGGGGTTGTTTTCCGAGCAGCAATGGAGGGGCGGCCTGGGGCCACTTTAGGCTTGATGGAAAACCGCTTCCTTCTCTGGAGGGCTGCTGAGGAGCTGGTACCTTCCACATGTTGGTCAATACCATCCCTATAAAGAAACAACAATAGTTATTATTTGTAGATGACGAAAACATTAGGCGAGCAATGTCATTCTTATCACTCACCCTGGGACTGTAGGTGTTTCTGATGGGGTCACAGCAGGCTTGTTATCTGGAACAGCAGTAGCAGTGGAGCTCTCACCAACGTCCTTAGGGGTCTCACTGGTCTCCTGACTTGCTGAAGGGGATTCCTGAGGTGTGGATGCTGTTTTTCCTGTAGCACCAACATTGGGCCGGATACTAAATCTTGACCGACGGAACATTTTGACCTGAAAACACACAGGAAGTGAAAGCTGCATTGGTATTCCGGCACCAAAACCCTTAAAAGTGCAAATAAGGAGTGGAAAACATTTAGCCTTATCATGTGCTCAGTCCTTATAAGACACGTCCCCTAATATCTTATCTTAAGTATAACTGCTCATTTCACCACATTCAGATCACTAAATACCAATAATGTTTGCAAACATTTCTCCATGTTTTAACCTATTCACTTTACCACTGCTGCCATATTTTTCAAACGCATGTAAGAAGTAAGTAGTTTGTTTTAATAACAACTTTTCTGAAAGATTACATTTAACTTGTAAGGGATTTACACTACAGAATAAAAACACACTTTGTGGTAATACATAATTACTTTCACAATTATCATGTTGCCTTGTATAAGATGTACTGTTGTATAGACGTGTCTAAGGCACTACATCATCTAGATATACAATTGAAATACTGACTTATGCATACAATATACACTTTCTTTCCGAGGGGCCATTTGTATTATTTTAAGAAATTATGACTACAGACTATTGTTTTGATGAGGATTAGCTTGCATTTATTTAAGCATGACGACATAGTGCGACAAAGTACTGTTACCTTACGTTAGCACTTAATGCAGGAGCAATAGCGAGAATACATGCAGCTTTCTGCAAGCCTCAGCTATTCTATCAGCGGACAGGACTAGTGACGTTGACAGTTTGTAAAGATAATCACAAGGAAATACGCCCCAGCAGTTTGAATACGTTAACACAACCTAAACTCAGTCAAGAAGTATTACAACGAGACAATAATGCGAAAACAATGCGAAAAGCGCACAAAACTGGACTAAAACTCGCTTGACAACACTTTTAGTAAGCGGGTCCTCCTCACTTGGACCGTCGTATTCTTCATATTTTAAAGCTGAGGCAGTTACATTTATAATTGAGTTGCCTCAAAATAATTAAATGACCTTGAAATAACTTACCCGTTTAAAAATATCTCATTTGCTGGGAGAAATAGGCTTACATTTATCGAAGATAGCTAGCTGGTAGCGGACCCCATGCACAAACTAATCCGCCATGTTTTTCATGACGCGATATTTTCGTGAGGGAAGGGGGTTGTGGGAAATGTAGTCAGCTCGCTGCAAAACGACTGGCTGAGGCAAGAGAGTGAGGTTGTTTTGCAAGGATTTTCTTAAAGACTCTGAGCAGCAATGTTATGAAACTCTTTGAAGGCTTTGAAAACATTATCTGTAATATCATACTCAGTATATTATAACTAATTACAATATTTTTTAAGCAAAAGCAACAATGTACCAATCCAAAAATAACCCTAACAAATCACGTGTTTTTTGCTTGAGAAGTGCAGAAGAATTAACAATCAAATGTAGCAACATTTCAAATTAGGAGGTTGCTAATTCTGATAAATATATATGTAAGCAGCTTTTGGTGTTGGTTATTTTACACAAAACTTATATTTCATGTTTGAGGCTACCACTGGAGAGATCATTGATTGTGTTTTGTTTTCTTATAGTTTTCCATTTTATTCTAACTTAATTTACATTTTGCTAAAATGTCAGATACTTTCTAGATAAAATGTGTTCTTAAAAAAAAATACATCCCCTCTTTTGTAGTACTTTAACTTTAGCACCATTTAGTTTGCATAGCTTTAATAAAGAGCATTTCCAAATGGGTTGTTTTTTACAATCTGAAATGTTCTTGTTTCAATTTATACAACCCATAAGGCGGCTATTTAACATCTTTTTGTATATATCCATATTTATTTTTGTTTATTAATATGGAACTTCAGTGATCGACAAAGCCTATGATCTAGGTCTGTTGAACCTTAAGTGGTTTCCAACATTACTTTACTAACTCAGTCTGAAAAAGTCAATGAACAACTCATTATTGAATTATTTTTATTTCTTTAATACAGACAGCATCAGCAGTGAAACTCTTTGGACGTGCTTTTTTTTTTCATACAATACATTTCTATCTTCAGCAGATCAGGACAAAACATTTATATTTTTCAATCAGTGGTCTTTACAAAGGGGAACTACTGATTGGATAGTAAAAACAACACCATCAGAGGTCGAGGTGTAAAGGAAGGGTGGGCTCGGGACAAGAGTTAGAAACGCTCATCATTTGGATTGTCTTGCACACGTTGTAGCAGCTTGTCCCAAATATTTGTATTTGACGTGAAGATCTCCATTAGCTCCATTTTAACTGTAAGGGCAGAGAGAAGAAAAAACTGTGAAGACAATATTTATCCCCTTTAGATTAAATACATTTAGTAATAATCAAACATAAATGCAAACTTACTTATAGACAAAATGATGGTCAAGCAAAGGGATTTCCAAAAGGATCCCCAAAATCTGCTGTTGATCCAGAGTTCAGCACAGCAGGCTGCTGTCAAAGAGAAGAAAGTCCACAAATAAAAATTCATTACTGAGAATCTGGAAAAGTGTGCGTATGTATATGTATGTATGCGTCTGTGTAAAACTACCATCGCTACAGGCGGCCCTCCAAACAGACTCGAATCGGGGGCCCCAAATGCTTGATCAAACATGTCATGTTTGGGTCCCTGGGCTGGGGCTGAATTATTTGCAATGGGAGCAGAAGAGAAGGCGGCATCCAGCAGGCCGGGGTTAAAGCTTGGAGCTGCAGCTGGCACAGGAGCTGCTTTAGAAACATCTAACAACAGACACATTACAAGGACACTATTAGTGACAAATCTCACACATAGTCAACTTCCAAAATGTAAGGTGATTTACCATTTACAACAGCTGACATTTGATTGATATCAAAGTCATCATGATCAGCATTATCCTGCGGTAGGCCCACTTTATTGTTAAAGTACTGATCGAATGCCCCGGCTTCGTTGCTGCCTGGGGGGGGAGCAGCGTTTGACACTAGGTCTCCTTTCCTCGCTGGGATGGCAGGGGGCTTGGCGAGCTGGAAGTCCTTGAACATGTCCTTTCCACTCTTCTTCTCTCTATCTCCAAGGGGGTCCAGAGATGTGAAGGCACTGTTCTCAACCTTTGGAGGGGCTTCCTTAACAGGTGGCCTAGGAGGGGGGCGTGCCGGACCCTGCTGGTCACCCATTCCGGGGAACTGGCCGGGCTGGAAAGGATTGGTCATGGCGGGCTGACCCCAACCTGGAGCACCTGGTGGAGGCTGGCCCCAGCTGAGGTGAGGCGGGGATAAGGGTGCAGCGCTGAACTGAGGGGGCATCTGCTGGCCCCAGGCTGTGGGGGGAATGGGTAGGCCACCGAAGGCAGAGGGCTGTGGATAGTTGGGCCTCTGCCCTGGAGCTCCTGGCATGGGGAACATGGACGGTGCAGCGGCGGGGGCCCCCCACATGGCTGCAGCAGGGACGCTTGTGATAGCTGGAGGACCTAACTGAAGATTCCCTGGATATAAAGAAAAAGGGATTTCAAAGTTTAAAAGGGAAGGAAGTGTAAACCTGAAAAAAATACCGTATATCTGAATCAAACACAATGTTTTCCTCTTGTGTATTACCCAGAGCAGCTATGGAGGAGGGGTAGGAGTTGGCGGGCGTGCTGTTGAAATAGTCCCCTGAGGCGGGGGGTGCTTCAGATTGAGCAGGGGCAGCAAATAGCTCTGCTCCAAACAGATCGCCTGCTGCGGACTATTCAAGAAAGTTATAAAATAGTATTATATACTTTATACATTTTAAAAGTTTCATTTCACCTCATTGACACAGTTGTAGACATGATAACTCATAAGATAAACAGTATAGTAGAAATTAGGTTTAAACAAAAGTTGAACCAATTGTTTACTGCAATTATGTAGTCGAAAGTACTACATTACCTGAACATTGATACGACACATGCTTTGCCACTTACCACTGCGTTTATCACTGATGCATGAATGTTAGAAAATAGATTTAGAGCAGAAATGACAAAAGGTAAAGTGGATTGTTCAGCAGCACAGTCAAAGTGTCATTTATGCAAGCCAGTTAGAGAAGCATGTGACCACCAGTGCATGCACGAAGACAGAGTGGATCCAACCAGGAACCCATAACCTTATCCAAACAAAAGCATCCTGTCATATCCTGCCAGACACCAGTGCATAACCCAAGAAAGGGATGTGTTAGCAACCTGTGCATTCAGCCCATTTAAGGCATCACACATGCAAATCTAGCATGATTCATCTATCTATGGAATTTCACCTTTGCACTCCTTCGACCGCGTCCAGCCTTAGAGCTCTGCGGAGGCGGACTTATGACAACTGAATCCTTGCTATGAGCCAATGGGGGTTGTGGGGGAGGAGTTATGTCAATAGAGACAGGGGAAGTGTTTAATGATGAGTCAAAAAAAGGGTTTTTGGTTGAGAGAACTGTTCCAGATTCGTCCATCATGGTGATTGTGTTGCTCTGAGTTATGTTGCCCCCTAGTGGCCACTGTCCGTTACTGAGAGCGAGGATCATGGTTTTACTGGATAACCCATTTATCTGCTGACTGAGGTGTTTGGGGTCTCCATTCAAACCACTGTTAATAATTGTTGTGCAAGTGTTGCCAGCAGTGCTGTTTAGGTGATTACTGGTGGGGGGGGAGATCTGTGAGTTATGGGGTTCTGACCAAGGGGGTGATTTAGAAAGCGGGTCATCTCTGAAAGGGTCACTGTCTGGGGTTGGAAAGTAGCCAAATGTTGAGGAAAAGGGATTCTCTGTTTGGGGAGATGCCCTATGGTCAGGGGCACAGGAAGTTACAAAGGAGGGTCCCTTTATGCAATTCTGATTGCTGTCAACTTCAGCAGAAAAGTCCAGCAAGAGCATATCATTAGATTCCTGGTTAACATGAGAGGGGCAGAAAAAAAGAGAATTATGAATCAGTTCTGCAGAAGGAGAAAAACACATGTGTTAACAAAATGAAAAATGAATCACATGGTGTGAAAAGACAATTTAAAGCTGCTACCTGTAGAATATTTACCACAAAATGAAAATAA
>CALSBZ010046939.1:560814-572230 GCA_943591055.1 Gobionotothen gibberifrons
ACAACTGATGATTAAACAAAAGTGTGGCCTTTTTAGAGTTGAGTTTACACACATGGAATGATCTGGAAAGTGCTGAGGTTATTGAATGGAACCATATTTTGTTTCCTAAATCAGATTTTAGAAACATATTTTCTACATGAGACAGCATGTAACAAACTTTATTCTATGAATGCATCTGTACCTGGTTTAAAAACAAATCTTACCATAGAAAAGAAAAAATTGAATTCAAGTTTTCAAGGGCCTACCGTCAACATTAAGGTGCCTGAAAAGTATACACTGAAAGTGGAAATGCCCAGCTGCACTTCATTTCCTAAGCATAATTCCACTATGTTGCCCAGCTAAAGGGAACATTTTATGGCACCACACTTACATGTGGAGCCTGGATGTCTGGAGGGGTCGACATGTCTCCAAAAAGGTCAAACTGCTCCACTGGCTGGATGTCAAAAAGAAACAGAAACATACAGTATTTATCCAGCTACTGTAAATCAGAGCTATGTTATTTAATGTTAAGCACAGGAGCAGACAAACTTACTTGAGCAGTTTTTACTCCACCATCTACACCTAGCAAGGCATCACTTCCATTCTAAAAGAAGGACAGAAAAGCAAAAGGTTAAGGCAGGAGTTAGAGAAATCATTTGGGGAAAACAAGCGCTTCCAAGTGCTTACCTCAACTACAGCGCTGCCATTTTCCCCCTGTAAACAAGAGGTAGACTGTTAATGATTATACTTATTTTCGTAATTCAGTGAGGCGCGTGTCATTTCACATCATTTCAATGGAATGTCTGAAGATGTGATTCATTGAAAGAACACAGAGAGGCAGTGTTGACATTCAGGAGGTTTTACAGTGTACTGTATACCAGTGGCGAACCGTCAGGGCCTTCAAGGTATTCAGAGAATACCCTGGAACACTCAGATAAAACAAACAAAAAATTGATTTAATTATATAAATAAAATGTATATAAAATGAATAAATGAGAATCGTATCCGTGTTGTTGATCTGTAATATTACAGTGTTACGTTGATTTGTTTGTCCTTCTCGTACCATGCACTACGCATTTCAGTGGTTTTGTGTTAGAAAAGAAAGCAACCAATCAGATCTTGTTCTGGGTCTCTGGGTAGAATATCCTTCAACCAAGGTATTCTACATCCTTGATCGAATGCCCTGGCCGTTGCACTGAATGAGAGCGTACGTTTGGACTGACAGTTTGATCAACCAATCATATATTGATTTGTAGCCAATGGGCGTATTCTTTCAGAGTTTCCCTCGGTTCCAGGGTACTCTAAGGCTCGCTAGTTAACTGGCTCGAGACAGAGGATCTAGATGAATGCGACGAAGCAATTCATGCCGTTTTATTGTTTTTAACGTTGAAATGACAAGTGCAACAGGTGAAGATGAAGTTGTTGCGGAATTGTTGCGAGTACCCTTTTCAAGACGACAAATCAGTGAAAAGACGGACATTATAATGCCGGGGGGCGGCGGCGGCGGGGGGTGTGTGTGTCTACAGAAGGTCCAGTTGTGATAGACACGGTTCGCCACTGCTGTATACCCTTCCCTAATGGTTTTCTCTCAGAAAGAACAAGGTCTCACAGTCCAACTTTTGAAAGAAAACATATTTTTCCAGTTTTAAAGTCAACTGCTTCCGTTACCTTCTGTGAGGCCTCTGCCTCTTTCTTCCGCAGGTTGAAGATGACCTGGAAGAGATCTTTCAGGTCAATGACCAGGGGCTCTGCCTGTAAGGGGACAGAAACACATTGTCATTGTTGCACATCTGTCTTGGTCGTTTTTTTTATCTTCAAAAAGCGAGTGTCAATGCTTGAGTTTGTGTGTCTGTTTATTTGCAAATGTTACCTGTTGTGCAGTCTTTATGGCAAAAAACTGATGCTGCCCTTCTGCTCCACACACATATCCAAACGCCCTGTTATCTGTGACATCTCTGGCGATGAAGGAGATCCTGTTTACCATGTGCTCATGTTCAATCACCTTATGAGGACAAATGCTTTATTAGCAACACAATCTAATAAACCATGTGATGTCACTGTAAAGGAAGGAGACTTACTCCCGATTTCTCATCGACGATCTTGATGCCCGACATGGAAATGTTGACCCAGATCCTCTGTTTGTGTTTGCCTTGGGACCGAGCAGCTACTGCCATACCCTAGTATCAAATAAACAATAAAACTATTCAGATTCTCTATCTTGTGTCATAAACAACCAATGTCTGTTCATGATACCAACCGCAGATGAAATTTAAAAACATTTGAATCAGCTGCTTTAAAAACACCATTCACTAAATACTCCATTAATGTTATAAATAGCAGGGCCCAGTCCTTCTTGTACCTTAAGTTTCATCATGGAGTCCTGGCTCATCTTGTCTCCTCGGGCTTCTGAGACATCATCGACTCCAATCAGCTTAGCCTTGTACCTCACCCCATCCCCCTGAAACCTGCCCAGCAGGTATTCATCGGTCTTTTCTGAAGCTGCGAAAAACATCAAGAAAGGATGATTTCTACAACATACGACCTCAAACATTGAACAGTCAAATGGATGTCTTGATCACGGCACAATAATCTCAAAGTGTGTTTTTAAATCACTCACCTTTCTTCTTCTCTTTCTTGAATGGGACTTTGGATGTGGCTGTTGATGGGGAGGTGGGAGGAGTGTTGAGGGTCGTTGGGGTGACGACGCTCGGATCGGCAGGAACCGGCGTGGTCTCCACCTCAGCAGACATGGTGTGGAGAGAGCCTCACTGGACAAGAGGAAGGTCGGGAGTAAAGCAGGCAGCAGCTCCTGATTCAGGGGCAGCAAGGTCAACCAAACAGAGAGTCCTAGCACCCACACATGCTTCTCTTGTTATTTGTCTGGAGGATAAAAAGAGAAGTGCATGTGAGGAGAGAAAAAAAGGAGAAGGATATAAAAAAGGTCAATATGCACTTATTCTGGCCAAACTAAAAACAAAATACTGTTGAGGAGGCATAAAAAGGATGAGTGAAAAGACTTTGTTACTGCTGAAGGTTTGTAGGTAGCTGCTGAAAAGATGTTTGGCACATCATAAACAATCAAATATGTTAACAATCCACAGTAAACATTTACAACCACAGAGACACCCTTCAAGGAGAGAGGCAAAGCAGACCCATGACCTATAAAACATCATAGGACGAGATCACAGAAAACACACTTTAACCCTGCTTTACACATGCTGTGTCAGTTGTTCAGCCCCGTAAAAAGAGCGTATTATCCTAAAGATAAAAAAGATCCTGAAAACAGTCACCTCTCTACAAATATTGTTCTCCTGCCATCCATCGGTACATTTGTTTAGGGAAGCTTTTTAAGGACGCGTAACTAGGACAAAGAAAGACGCATTTTGTAATACTGTCACATGATGTGAGTTGTTGTCAGACCCATACAAATGCCATCAAATAAGCATGATGTGAAACTATGACAAGAGGCAACATGCTAGTCGTATTCATGTGTACTGATAATCAACAATAACATCATTAATGTATCTGCCAACACACTGAAGAATCATGAATGCCTTGGCACTCACTGTGCCGGAAACACAAGGCAATGTCACATGAGTCAAAAACAACATCACAGAGGACTGCAGCGGACACCACAGCAGCTGAGATTCACCTATATATCCTTAACCATGTTATGTGGGAAGGATTCTGTTAAATCAAACAAGGCCAGCAGAGTGCGAACATTCACATGCAGTCGGCACATCAAGTAGAATACAAGCAAGGCAAACATGGCTCTGCGGGGACATATATACGTACCCTTAGGACCGGCACCGGACGCTCCACTGCCTGCACTGAGAGTAAAGAGGCTGGGAGCACTGTGGGACGGGCCAAAGGTTGATGGTGGGCAAAGGTTGAGCAATTACCTGTGGTTAATCTTGCGCTAACAGAGCAAAAGATCTCGTGATACCCAGCTAAGCAACTATAAACAGAAATTGCAGTTGCAATAGCCTTTGGAATGATCACTTAACCACAGCATTTCAAAGTAATCTATAAAACCTACACTTATAGATGATGTGGAATCAGGGAGAAATTATTCCCATATGACAACAAGCAAAAATGCACCTGTGGGATCCGTTTTTATATTGTGAGAATATGCAAAACCACAGTCCAGTCCAGAGGTACTGTTCATGATGAAATCGATCAGGCTGGTAAATGTATTCGATTCAAAAAGGAAATGAGAGCCATAAGGATAGGATAACTCATGGGATCGCTGAGGTCATCAAGTTCCAACTGTTGCCTCTATGAATCACATCTGACCATATCAGAGTCTGAGAGTATACAGATATATTCTGTAAGGGAAATCGGATTTAAAATACAGTGCGTGAAGAAAGGCTTCCAATTGAGTGCATTATTTAAAAAATGATCTTGATTGCTGTTCGAATGAGGGTTTTATCATAAGAGCTACTGTACAGTGCTGCTGTAAAACAATAAACGTAATTTCCTCCACCAGTAACAACCATATTTGAATTTGAGACAGACAAAGAATATAAGCCCTTTTCTGTTTTGTCATGGTGACATTCCTGCAACCGCACAGATTCTTGCCGATATGTGGGTAAGTGTATTAAAACAAGACATAAGCCTAAACACTTGTTGATGCTCAGTTTACACACAAGTGTGACACATGATTGCACTTCTAGTGGTGTCAGAGTCCCACTACCTGGAGGAAAGGCTAGTAAAAAAAAAAGGTGAAATGTCAGCGATTCATTGCAGATTTAAGTTAAATGATTACTTTTAACAACTTCCTCAAAAAGGTAGCCAGTATATTACCAGATGAAGGGGAAGAAAAAAAAGCTTTTTATAGAATCCACCACTGTCCCGAAACAAATAACATTTAGCCACAGAATTTACACAAGTGAAAATTCATATTTGTCAGCAGAATAACTGCAGTGTAAGGGCAGACATGTCACAATCCTTGGCCGTCAGGAAACGTAAACTACTGCACATCTGGAGGAAATCAGGGAATGACTCAGTCTGCAAGTGAATGAGATGGTGAAATACCACAGGCCCACTGTGGACACAAAGGCCATGCAAACACTTTCATACTAAATTGAAGTTGTTCTGCACTTAAACTACGATATAGCTTGGCCTATATGTATGTGGACAAGAGATGCAATTAAAAAGGTTTCGAACATCATGGTTTCCTAATGGCTCAAGTTTAAACAAGGAAATGTTTGTTAACAGGATGCTGCTACAAGATTCTCCTGGAAAGAAAACTTGCAGAAAAGAGATGTGAAATGGTTTGTTATTCCAGCAGTTGGGACAGGAAATGAAACGAGTCCAAATGAAAACATGGAATTAAGTTTTACCTCCCGCAGAGATGTGTAGGAGAGTACAGTTAATGCATAATTGATGTAATGTCTGTTTGAGACAGAGCAATCCGCACAAAGCTGCAACCGTTATACGTGTGGCTAAAGGCGAAATCAAATGGAAACATTTATGTAGCTACTTCAAAATGACTACCTCTAGTTGTTTGCTGGATTCCTTAATTAATGCATGGATGGAAAATGTTACCAGCACAGAGACCTACCTGTTTGAAAGCGCGCAGTGAGATGTTACAATCCTGCTGTCGAAACACTGACTTTTGTCCCGTAATGCCTCCGCGGCTCCGGCTCCGGCTCCAAAATGAGTAAAAGCCAAACACAGCTTTCGGAAAAGAGTCAGATGTTTTCCGCTAAATGCCGTGTACAGAAAGGAGAGACTGCTGCTAACTCCCAGTTTAACCCTTCACTGACTGACAGACCTAACTCTCTGCACATTTCAACTGGCCGGGGGGGGCGGGATCTTCACGTGGAGGAGGATTTCTCCACCGGTCATATGGCTCACAGCGAGCGGGTCGTGAAAGATGTTGTGTCATAAGAAAATAGATCTGATTTCCTTTGCTTTTTTTGTAAAACACACTTTTAAACAATGCTGTCGTGCTTGCATCGCTTATTTAAAAGTCTAGTGCCTGCACCTTTAAACACATTAGGTTCCTTCTTAGAAAAATATAAATATGTTGAAAATATTTGACAATGTTGAAGCAACAACAATTATTACAGATACATCAATCATACTTTTTTGTCAAATTTAATTTTATAATTCCAGTAAAGTGTAATTCCTCAGGGGGGA
Source organism: Gobionotothen gibberifrons (assembly GCA_943591055.1). Taxonomy (NCBI): domain Eukaryota; kingdom Metazoa; phylum Chordata; class Actinopteri; order Perciformes; family Nototheniidae; genus Gobionotothen; species Gobionotothen gibberifrons. The sequence goes on from CALSBZ010046939.1 coordinate 566,941, forward strand.
GGGGCAGATGTCTCATTTAGGATCCTAGGGGCCTGGTTCTTCCTGAGCCTCTGCTGGTCAGGAACCTTCTTTCCAACATTATCCTGGAGTCCTTTATGATTATCCTATAGCCTTATTCTTGCAGAGCCTGGTGTAAATTAGTGGGCTGCACATTTCTGTCCAAACCTGACCCAAGTCAGAGAGAGTATAACCAAGCCGAGCCCGAACCCTACGTGCATTATAACATTTACAGACAGTTGGTCCTTAAATTACCTTTGTACACTATATGTTTAGTTAAAATAACTCAAAGCACATTTGTGAATGTCTTACTGATGCTCCCTGCAATAGTAGAAATGCCTTATTATTTTAGGGGATACACATTTTATTATGGCTCTCTGTGATGTGACACCAAGGTACTCAAAGCTTTACATGGACACATTGACATTAAGGGGGATGTAACCCCTGTGTTTCTTCCAAAAGTGTTCCTGTCAGAAAGTCAGGACCCAGATGCACAGTTGTCATTGAGATTTGTGTCAAGCTTTGGGAGATCTGGTGTTGAACTTGCTGTAGTCAATAAACAGCATGGTGGTGTGCTGGATGTGTGCTGTGGTGTCTTCTGTGGATTGGGTCCAGTGTGCTGGCTATAAGAATAGCTGTAGTGTTGACCAGCTGTTCAAAGCACAATTAGAGCTGTTCACTCCAACACATCAGAGGTGAGTGATGGTGGGAGGGAACATTCAGGCAGGCTTGTCTGTTGTTTTTGGGCACTGCAATACTGGTGGACATTTTGAAACACATTTGTATGACAATACTGAGCCCATGACATGTGTTGATCATTGTGAGCTTGTGTAATGTTAAAGGAATTGCTTGATACAGAACATTAGCTGTAAGCTTCCTTTAGCTTATTGTTTTGGTTTTAGGGCCTGCGACTTTAATGTTCCTGTTTTGGTCCACAGTCACTGTTCTCATTTAAGCAGTAAGCCCTAAAAACACTCTGTATGGTATCATGCTTGGCACCAAACATCAGTCAGAACAGATTTAATGACCTGCTGGTGAACATAGTGGAGCATTCAGACGCTAAAGAGCCAGATATTTTCCTGAGGAGCTGGTGGAGACCAAAAACAGCAACATGAGTTTAATGTTAAAGGAGGGTACAACACTTTTAACTTTGAACATTTAATATGGTGAGAAACATTAATCCATATTTATGCTAATGTAGTCTTATAGATCTGTAAATTAGGCAGAGTTATTGTTTTAAATCTTTCGGTGTTGTATGAAATATGAAATATGGTAATCAAGGCTAAGAAGAAGCATGGTACCCAACATCTGTTTTGGAAGTTTTTTGCATGAGTTGCATGAGTTTGCATGAATTGCATGAGTTTAAAATAAAAAATTCTCACTAATATATTTTAAGCCATTTGTGCACTAAACATCATATTATTAAACGTTTAAGGAGTGAGGGGAAGTCCAAACCAGAGGGGATACTCTTCTTTTGCTAACACAGCACATTTTCTAAACGAGCAGGCACTATATTTCCTCTGCCATGCAGTGTTAGTGCATAACTGTAGTTATATGGTTGAAAATGGGTCATCAACTTCCTCAGTATAAATGCCTATTTTGCTTTTCGATACCATGCAGTGATTAGGCTGTGTAATGACAGTTTTTATGTTTGCTGTTCTAAGCACTGAGTGCCAGTTATGACATTCCCAGGAAAGTCACACAGGAAGTGCTTTGTTCACTGTTTGCAGAGGCATTAATATATGTTTGTTTGGCATAATTAAGAGAAGTACTGGGTTGTTAGTATAAACAGGGATAGCCTCAATTAAAAAGACAAAGCGCTCTAGCTTCTTCAAAAGAAAATCCTAAAAGATGGAAACAAATTATTGGAAAAGGATTCACCAACATATATAAGCACTGCGATCAGCATTAATATGTGTAGGGATGTCAATGTGGCTTTTTCCTGTGTACTGGTAGTAGGTTTCACTTCTGTAAATACATGTTTATGGTGAACCGTCACCTAACAAGAACTTATAATGCAATTATCAGGCAACTTTAACATGACTTATGGTAATTGAAACACCACTGAAACATCCCACAGCTGGTGTCGGTTTCACTGCAGCTCAATAAAAGCTGAGCTATCGAGATTATTGGTTTGTGATAATGTTACTGTTGGCAGCATGATGGAGAATATTGATTAAAAACTGAGAAAACGTTTTTCCTATTCTAATCCATTGGAGCAGCGTCAGAGAACCAGTATTAATTCTTACATTATTGAAGGCATTTCTTCACACACTATAACACATCAGCAGTAGGGTCAGACACTAAAAGGATGAGTACATTTAATACAAAATAAAATAAAATTGACCTTTTATAGTGTTACATTTATAACTATAAATGTATACATTTATAATGGGAGGCGTGTGGCGCAGTGGATAGAGCCTTGGTGTTGGGATCAGGGGGTCACAGGTTCAAACCCCACTGCAGTCAGCATGTCGTTGTGTCCCTGAGACACTTCACCCCTAATTGCTCCTGTGGGGATTGTCCACAGTATTGAGTAAGTGAGTCGCTTTGGATAAAAGCATCTAACAAGTGACATGTAATAACATTGTATAATATAACATTTAAATCATAAATAGCAGCAGAATCCTTTATAATACAAAGATTTGGTTGGTTTGGTATTTTTCCCGTAATTTCCCAAGGTGAGTGTTTGAGGAGCCAAATAAAAAGTGTCCTAATTAGTCTGATTAGTGAAAGTGGTAGAAACATCTGGAAGTTATCTTGCTGCTTACTGTTTAACGTCTTCAATTGAATATTACCAACCTGACTTCACTGCATCCCCTTTTGGGTGTTAGGGGGCTCACTATTGGAGATTTCATTGTTTTCAAGGAAAGCAAATAAATAACTCACATATTCAATCCCAGATTAGCAATTATTTTATAAACTTGATTATGCATTAAAGACTGAAACATGATATCAGTCACAACATGAGAACAGATCTGAATGTACTTACATCTATCACACTAAAGTAGGTCTTATATGAAGTTCTGGCACCACAAAAACTGCAGAAAATGCAATTTATTAAGCTAAATAATTCAAATTATATTGTCTTATGTTACAAATATTTACAGTAAAATGTATGTTGTACGATGCATGCTGAGAAATGACAGAGAAAGGGACAGAGGAAGGACATCCTTCCTGCCTTTGTATCCTGTGTTCTGCTGACAGGCGGTTTTCAGGAGATGAGCTCCTTAGAAGGCAGATAGCTGAGCAGCTGAGTCTGTTTTCCCCTCAGTCAGACCACTGGAATGATCTTTTTTCATAACCTCTTATTAAACATTTAATATCATCTGAGTTTTGTTTAGAATTGCCGAACCCCAGACATAATAGCTGACATTTAAAATGTTATATTGTGGCTTTAAATAAATATATATAAATATATATATATATATATATATATATATATACAGTATATATATATTGTGTCCATGCAACTATATTTATAATAAAACCATAATAAACCAGGGAAAGCTTCATATTCACGTGACTTCTCAAGATTACGAGGTGGTCATCCTTTTTCTCGTCAATGACGTGCCTCTTTGCAGCATCACTGTCTGATGACGTTGGGTTCAAATGATGAATTCCCTGTTCTGCTGAAAATGATTCATGTCTGTTTTGATCAGTGGCACACCCAACGCAGCCACACATCTGCATACTGGACGACATGTTGGATGTAAAACTTGATAGGTAAGGAAACAGAATGAGACCCTTTTTCTCGAAACATACTATGGAGGGCACAAGTCAGCACATGCACATTAGTTATTTTTATGATAGAATGCTGACAGAGACTATCAAATGGGAAGTGTGCTTTTCCTCAGTTTATTACAGGAAGGCCACAATCCAAACATCCAGCATTTAGGGCGTGAATGCTGGAACCGGCTGCCACCACAACCAGAACCTAAGATAGCCACTTATCTCCAGTCCATAATTGAGGTAGTCTTAGATTGTATCCTCTCTGTCCAAATATGTTCTTTGAACTCCCAACTGCCTTCACTACTCTTGACCATTTCAGTCTAAAAATACCAACATAAAGCAGTAAGACAAGTGGCAATGCGTCATCATATTCTGTCTCACAAGATGATAAAGTCAACAAAATGTGTGAATTACAGTAAAGCGGGGCTGTTCCACAGTGTTTCCAATCCACACAGTTCCAACCTTCCTCCCCCCTAAATAACAGGAAGTCTTTCTAGTCAGGAGAAATATTGGCCAAGCACCTTACCTACCCTCTGGTTTCCTGAGAGAGCTGGGAGGAAACTGCCGAACATCGTAAAAGTGGTGACCTCAGCACATATTTGTGCCTCTCCAGCGGGCCGTGACCACATAGCCCCTCGACTACCCCAGCTCTGCCTGCAGATACACGGAAAGAACCGGCACAGGGCAGCACCCAGGTTGACTTTGGAGAGATCAGGGAAGAGTCCCAGTGTTTATTTAAGTCAGCAGAAAATACAAAATCACCAAGCTGAATACTAAGGACTTAAACATCTGTTTCATTCTCTCAAATGGATAAAAACAATTGTTAAACTTGTGTGTTCATGAGTAATGATTCACATGATTATGATACATTAGCTAATTTGATCCTATTCCTAATGAGTCAATCTTTATACTATTGTTTTCATTTGTGTACACTGAGAAGTGTTTGGGTTTCCCTTTTTTATCATTTAAACTCACTGCACTCCCTCCTTTTGAAGAACAAAGTACTGCAGACTCAGCAGAAGCCAGCAGATCACATGACAGATCATTATGTGCAACAGTTTAAAACTTCCTGTGCATTGTGCAAGGTTCGGTTTTACTATATAGAAAAGTGTTGACTTGCCAGAGAAAGATATCAGCGCGACTATTTATTTATGTAAATTCTTAAAGTTCTTATATGAATGTGTTCCATAGCCCTGTACACAGACAGTGTGTGGTTGTCACTTGTCATGAACACACAGTACTACAAACTGCTGTTCTCTGTTCGATGTTGCCACCTTGTGGACAAAGGGCTGCACTTCAGAATATGTCAGTTTTCATAACAACTTGGATCAGTGCAGTTACAGGGAGTGTGTGCGGTTGGTTTTGATAGTTTCCCAATATCACATGTTGACCTAAATGTGCACAGAAAGTTCGGCCAAAACGGCTCCTTCAAATATTTGCTCTGCTTTGCTACGAATCTGCCCGAATGATTGCATAATCCTGAAAACACAGAAAATAACAGATTGTCTCCAATTACTGCAAGCATTCTTAAAATGAAATGACCTTTGGCCTTTTGTTTAAA
>CALSBZ010046939.1:602230-640985 GCA_943591055.1 Gobionotothen gibberifrons
AATGTTTTAGATCTTTGAGTTCATCTCATGAAAAATGGGAGCAAAAAACAAAAGTGTTGCGTTTATATTTTTGTTCAGTGTATAAAGTTGTGGGCCCAGGAACATATTTTCACCAACACTACATATCAAAAAGCGCATGTCCTATTTAATCGTTAATAAGTCAGTCTTATAGTTCATTTAGATCCAAACAAAGTTGTGGATATTTGACTACAAACAACAGTGTCTCGCCACATAAGTTGAGTTATAATAGTTTTGTCTGAGGTACCTACTAATAGGCTAATAATAACCATGCTAATAACTCATCTTTAAAAGCATGAACACATTCCAGGCTCTGCAAATGAGAACCAGATGAGTAGAAACAGGGAGGACAGAAAACGTACGGAGGACAGAAAACGTACGGAGGACAACGAGAGATTAAGGTGTTGGACATAAACATGATAAAACATATGTGCATTTCTATGTATTTACCGTTCCTAAAAGCACTTTCACATATGCCTATGAACACATATCTGCTTCGAATTAACGGAATATGGTCAACTTATGCTGGGACAAATCGTTAAAGTTCTAAAAAAAACAGCAAGAACTTAAGATAGAAGAAGAATTGGAGGGATGAAACCCTCTTTAATGATCACACACAGTGAAATTGTGTTCTCTACTTGCAACCCATCCTAGTACCAGGAGCAGTGGGCAGCTATTGTACAGCAATGGGAGATGAAACTAGAGTCTATATCTTTAATATTAGAAAACAACAGGTGTAGATAATAAAGTGTCTATTGATAAAAGGGTTTATTAAAATCATTACCATTGTGATATGGCTTTCATGCTTGTAAGGTTGCTCTCATAATGGACAAAAAGGATTAATGTCATATTTGCTTAGCTTAACAGCCTTTGATATCCATGTTTGCTCATGGATTTAGTCCTTTAGCTCCAACACTGCAGGCATGACTGGAGATCCTCCTGCCAGAGGACGCTTTGCTGAGCAACTGCTGACAGTCTCACACAATATATAGGAATGTGCACAGACCTGTAAAAGGGAAATATGCTCGCAAAATCTGAATTTGTATGCCTGTGAGTGTGAGTGTGAGTGAGTGTGTGTGTGTGTGTGTGGTGTGTGTGTGTGTGTGTGTGTGTGTAGTGGGGGGGTGATGAATGCATACTTGAGAGGTAACCATTGGGGGTGGCACCCCCTGGCCTTTAGGATGTCAGCATAATGGAGTAAAACTTTGGGACCTTATTGAGCTCCAGGGAGACCCCATTCACTCCAGACAGCACCTCAGCCTCGGGCCATTATCTTAGCCTAAAATGTTTTGTTCTTTCTTCAGCCTTCAACAGAACAGTTAGCACAAAATAATGAACCCCTCTTCATCGATAGACTGCCCAATTCTCTTTTTACTAATATTACCTCATACTAGAAACTGAGTAACAAGTGAAAATGTAAAGATAACATGATCTCAAAAGTCAGAAACTTGTGATACTTGAGTTTATTATTCAAATATAGACCTGCTCTATTAAGTGAGTGAAACACATCTGAATTTGAACATCTGAACAACTTATTTTCTAAATAATGTCCCGAAAAATATAAACGTCTTAAAATGGGTCAAATATGTAGGCAAACAGAAAACATGAAGTTGTTTTAACTTTAAAAATCCTAAAATCCCTTGCTTTGCAACTGGTCAGAAAATGAATTCACGGTTAGCTCTCAAAAGGAGAACCATTGTTGTCTCATCTCATAAACATATAGTCCCTGCTTTCTATGAAGAAGTGGTAAGGGATATTTTTTCAACAAAAGCCCTTAGAAGGGTGTGAAAGGAGCCCCTTCGCACTCCTAAACGCCTGGACACAGTTGGAGGTGCCCCCTCCCCACTTCCCTGGGTCACTAAAGGCATTGAAGTTTTAGAGGGCTGCTACGGCAGATTACTCCACACAGCTGCCCCAGCACCGTGGAAATGAAGTTATGCCCCCTTGTCAGCTATGTTTTGTGTTCCCCCCTCCTCCTCTTCTTCGCTCACTCCCTAAAACCTTACACCAGGAGGCCACCTTTGGATGCAGGAGGGAATCAGGGGAGGAAACTAACGGACAACTCCTATGCAGCCATGGCAGATAGAGAATCTGATTGGCTGATTAAATATTCCCTCTTTGCATCATTATTCAGAGGCTCGAAATCCCTGACATTCAACCCAGCGCAGCCCCTCTCCCATACCGTTCCCTTCCCCCATTAAACCTCAATCATAAATCAACCCCTCCTCCACCTTTCCCACCTCTCTAAAAGCTCAGGGTACGGCCTGCCTCAAGCCCACCCCCCAGCCTTCAATTATTGTGGGTCACTGGGGTTTTTCACTTCACTTTGGCTAAGTTTGTTTATTTTCGGTCAATACAGAACTCCAAGTAACCTATATATGACACCATGTTTAAAAGTTTGAAATGGTAATCACACACTTATTTCAAGGATTACAAGCGCTTGCTAAATCCAATATACTCAGAAGTTTTGACTGCTACAGTCTGATTTTGTACGGCATGAGTATGACCTAATGGTGGCTAATTTGGAGCTAACTTTAGATACTGATGAGTCACTAATTTCCCTCAAACCTCTATACTGATACACTATGTTTATCACATCTTACACATAGACATTTCAATGGTTCATTTAGAAAACCACAGGATATTTATCTATCAGTATCTTTTGGGGAAAGTAGTCACTGTTCAGCAAAAGTAATTTAGTCTCGTTTCAAAACAGTAGCCAAATGGGTGTATCTTCTTTTAAGTTAAGATCTTATAGAGCTTCAATTTATGGTTAGTTTTTTTTTAATAGACTTATAATTTATTCTATAAGATATAGAATAATAATAAGTGCTTCGGGATTTGTCTTGGCAGATGAGAAGCGCTAAATAAATTGAATGTATTATTTAAGAACATAGAAAACAAATGCTTTATACAAGTTCGATAAGACTAAGGAGACGATTTTTGGTTTTGTCCGACCAACAGAAACCTAAATATTACTTTTATGATGATTTGAAACAGAAAGATTTAAACATTTCATTTGCTGGGATAAGCAAACATGTTTTAAATTATTTTCCTTTCCAAAAAATGATCTCACAATGAAGAAATCCAACACTAACATCATAGATCACAACAACTACTCCACTATTTGCACGAAGGTCTGTGATATAACAAGTTGAGAGAAAATGACAAAACGAAGTCCCAAAAAGTTCCAGCATAAGTTTCCAAGGTCATGAATAAACTTTAAACCTCATACAGAAGGTTGTACAATAGCTGCCCACTGCTCCTGGTACTAGGATGGGTTAAGTAGAAATTAGAGTCAGTTCTCGATTCCATGAAAGGCAGTTTCCAAAGAGGCTCAACAGGAAAAAGTCAGTCTGGCGGCTGAGTAGTTTTTAAAATGTGTTATAAAGTTCCGCAGGGACTAAGAAAGAGGGAGTTATTGCATTGCCATTGTATTAACCTAACTCAAGTAATTATCTGGCATTAAACTGTTTTGCAAAGTAGTCCCAAATAATTTCTCTTCCCAAAAGCTTTTGTAGTCATTTGAATGTACATTCACTGTGATAATAAAATGACGTAGTAGGGGGAAATAGTGAGTAACACTCCCATTGCACCAGTGGCCAACAGAGAGAATATATTGTCTGCAAAAACTCTCCAAAGTGCTGCCTGTTTTTCCTTGGTGTAACCTAGAGGAGGACGGTTTGGGGCGGGGTAGAGGGGAGGTGGGCCAAGCACCACTGTGAGTTATGATTAGGCAATTTTAATGATGTTCTGGTCCCTGCACCAAAGGCCCCATTTGACTCTTTTCTGTTTCGCTATTGGAAAAAAAACAACATTCCTATTTCCTTTGGTGCCAAAAGTTAATTGAAAACATTTCAGGGCAAAGTATGGTCTGGGGGCCCCATATGATTCTCATCCGTTCATTATCCTCAACAATGATAAAAAGGCATTACAATTATTAATGGTTGGAGCAGAGGCCTTCTCTCTTAAAGTGACAGTGTCAAGCGTTTGCTTCTCATAACAAAAGGCCCCGAAATGCCTGCACTACTTCACTTTGTTGGTATTTTTCTTACAATTGCTGCCAGGATTTATTATTTGGGTCTGTTTTTTATGAAGACTGTTTAAAGCCTGATGATAGCTTGTGTTTTTCAGTTGAGTCATATAGTATAATAAAGAGTGCAGCATATGTTAGAAGTGGGAGAAGACTTCATCTAATTGTAAGATAACTAACTGGTAAACAAATGTATCAGCAGGAGTTGGACTGAGCAATAAAGCTGAACTTTCTCACATAACTCCTCTGGGATAGCTGTCTCCCCGTGCTCCCCCACTCCCTGAAAAGGGTGACAGAGTGAATGAAGTGCCCCAGCATTGTGCTGCTGCACCATTGTGTATTTTTCATCTCCATAATAGAGGTGCCACTCGACTTCTCTTCCAATAAATGGGCTGGAGGGCCCATCTCTTTTCCTTGAAAAGCAACATGGCTGCCATCAATAGTTTCAAGACCCATTATCACAAGTGAAGGAGGGGATGCTGGCTTTTCTGTGAGTATAGAGAGCTGACAGACTCATAACAGGAGTCACAAGCATGTAAACAGACGGATACGCCATCACTGCTATCACTTATTTAAAAGAACATCAAACTATGTAGCTTGAAATCATAAAAGAAAAATCCATTATACTGTAAGCACTGTTTTGTAAAAGTAATCTTTCTTTGGAACCACAGTGTAGAAATGTTCTTTTTGGAACTGTTGTTGATTTATCATGCTACTTTAGGGTTATTTTTAAGATGTTAAAGCAGGTAAACACTTGATACCTAAATAGTGCATGACAGTAAAGCTTGGGTAAACATCAAGAACATCTAAAGGACTTTGACTTGTGAGGAATGTTTTTGGCTAAGGCCGCTAAAAGCAAGTAAAGTTTCTGACCTGGTGAATAATTGTGTTAAAGGCTGGTCCAGTTATATTTTCCAACCCTAACAAATTGTCAAATGAAAATAAAAGTAAAACAAATCTGATTTTAACTTTGTAAAAGTATTACTGTGATCTTTAAATACACCTTAGTTATTTAACTTTCTGAGAAAAATAACAGATTAGTGTAAATAACCCTTTACAGTCCTAAAATCAATGTGTTAAACCTGACACTTTCAAATGAACTGAGAAATAAACTTACGATTAAAAGTTAAAGACAGAGAATCCAAATGAATTATTTAAAAACAACTCTCTTTTATTTAATATGCATGTACATTCAGCGGAGTGTGTTCATAATGGGCACTTAACATCTCCACTCACCCAAACACAGACATTTTATTTCCCTCAGTGTGTCTTTGTGAAGACTTCAAACAAACACACGGGGTGAGGATAAACAAACTGAGCCAACAGCTTCTTGGCTCCATTTGGGCTGCAATCCCCCAGGAGGAGGGGTCTACCTTTTCTCTCGTCTGTTTGAACAGTTTTTAAGAATTAACACTTGATACCTTAAGCAAACATCCATGTTTACGAGGTCAAGTGTATCACTCTCAAAAGCTTCTTGTTTCAGTATTATCCTTCCTGGGATTTAAACACATTGCAGGGGCTTACAGAAACTTTGGTTTTGAATGAAGGGGTTGTGGAGAAAGTCTCTGTAAGGCGGGCAAAATAAAATTGCTCTGCTTTCCCAGCACACCTCTGAATTGGTCAGGATGAATAAACCCAGTAGTAAAACCTTCAGGCACAGTTATTTTCCTTCCTCTGTGGTCATAATGCAGTTAAAGAGTGGGACTCACTTATTCATACAGTGCAAATCTCTTGTCACTCATATAGAAATATCTTGACAAAAATATGTTTTATACAATATACTGTACAATTTATCTTTACATAGCTGATAAACACAGAATAGGCTCCTTCAGCATGGTCATTTTCGTCACTTAAACATCCCAAATGCTACTAAGTGATAAACACTGTCCTGCATTTTATAAACGTATGCTACAAATCTGCATTCAACCGTTGAATGTAAAAGATCCAAATGTTAGTTTAGGGGAGAAAGACAGTTTCTAGGGAGCTGATTTTGAGCAAGACCACTGACTTTCTGCTTTTCAGATACATTTGGTCAAAACCAAAATGGTGGTCAGGATATTTAGAACAGTCCGACAAGGTGGGGAGGCACTGGAGTTTTCCTCATATAGATATTCCTCCTGGTCGATATAATCGTCCTCAGAGTCTTCCTCAGTGTCTGAAAATCCGCTTCCCGCGAACCTATCACTGGAATCGGAGCAGAACGTTTTCATGCTGACTTTTATGTACTCGCAAATGTTCCTGTCCGTGCCATCACACACACAAGTGTCGAGCTGCTGCGCCTTCGGCATTGTGCGCATGTTGGAGATCACTCTGCGGCAGTCTTCCGAGCACCTTTCCCCTCCGAAAAGTTTCCTGCAGTGGAATAAATAGTCCCTCATGGCGGAGCTGCAGTAGTGGTCCCCCTCGCACTGCCGCCGGGCCTCGGTGCAGCCCACGGTGCTGGTCCGCGGCAGGCACGGCTCGATGGCCTGTTTGGTGCTCCTGCACACCGGGTCCGTGGCGCAGTCGCAGTCCTCCAGAGCCGGGCCACCTTGGGTCATATTGAGCTGGATCAGAGAGGATATGCAGTGGCTTGGACACTTCTTGCGGTCCCCACTGAGGACAGAGGAACAAGCATAAAGGTACTGGTCGTAAGCGTAATGGCACTCCGTCTCTCCGTGGCACTTCAGGATGGCTTTCCAGCAAACCAGCCGACGACTGTGGTTAGGAGATCCTACACAGAGGCCGATTATTAGGAATAATACGCTGCATATCAATACTGCTGTCCGCTCCATCAATATGGCACGACTTGCCATTTCCAGGAAGATTGATTCTTAAAAAGGTTAGACTTCATGTGGGCTTCTGTAGTTCCATCACGCTGCGTCAAAACAAGGATACTCCCAGATGGTTTCATATCATGTCACAGTCGGGGACTTGAAGTCAGCGAGACGCCACAAAGTCAGCAACAACAAGGACGGCCACAACATGATAAGATCGAAAAGTTTCACAGTTCAGAAAAGGTTTCCGGTGCTCGCCAGTCCCGGAGGTTTCACACTCATAGGAACAACTATGTCGTCCAGGACCGACAAAGACGAGGAAAAGTTAGGATTTACTTTCAGACCTTTTCCCCAAACTCCTCCAAAGTACCGCAATTTATCCCAAAGTCACCGCTTTCTTTTCCAACCCGCATCCAGCCTCTGAGCAGCAGATCTTTGTGATGAGGCTGTGCTGATGGGCGGATAAGGGTACTGCAACCCTCGCCTCTGATTGGTCCAAACTACTGTTGTGATTCTGTCGTCACACACGGGCGGTGCAGAAGCTAAACTGGAGTAAAAGGAAACTTTCAGCAACATTAGTTTGTATCATCTCATCATCATAGAAAATCACTTTTTGAAGGCCCACAATTTAAATGATTAATATATATTTATAGGGTTATAGCTATTTTTTACAGTGATAGAGGAGGAAGTCTACTCAGATTTTGATTTAAGTAAAAGTTGAAATACCAAAGTGAAGAAGTGCTTCCCAAGTAAAAGTCATGCTTTCGATGAAGAAAAAGCAAAAGTACTTATTATGCAACATGGATTTAGTCTGTATTGAATTATAATAATTGCTGCAATGTGTGCATCATTTACATGTTGCAGCTGGTAAAGGTGGAGCTAACTTTAACTACTTTATATACAACTTGGTAGCCTGTCAATGTTGCATCTTGGGTTAATAAAGTATTACATCTTATCTTAATCTATAATCTGTAATGTTAATATTATTATTATAGAAGTATAAAGTCCACAAAAACCGCTAAATGTACTGGGTTAAAAGTAGATGATCCATTAATCTCTTGCTTTTTAATTATGCTTCTACAAAGTTTCTAATTCTCATTATACATAGTTTGACTGCTGCATCCTGCACTGGGAGGCGTATATAATAAAGCACAGATTCTCTGGAAAACACTAGCATGGTGTTGCCTCCCTGCAGGGAGAGACGACAGCTGTTATAACACATGCAGCGCTCCTGTCTTGCTCTTTCCACCAAGAACCATAGCAAGCCCTTATTGTGTAGCTATTATACAGCACTGCACATACACATTTGCAAACGCCAATAAAGACGTGACAGCTTGGAGTTTTAAGACCAATGGTTTCCTGATATGGAGCTGGGAAAGAACCAGAAGCCTTCACATGAGCTATGTAAAAAGAATAAAAACACATTTGGCCGTTTTTTTACTGCTCCTCAGTGCAAATGCAAGCAGCGGTGTGAAATCCTAATGACCTAGTACTTTACCTTTAGGTAAAGGGTATTTCCTATTTCCTAACAATCACACTTAAGGGTGTGAAGAGGAATAACAACTACAACCACACACTGTAAACAAACATGAAGCCACAGGGAGTGAAAACAGAATGGATCTGCGGCCTTGAGGCCAGCAGAACAAAGAGTAGAAAAGAAAAGCCCTCAGTCGTTGGGATAACTGTTCTTCTGACCCCGTCACATCACCACACTATGACCACAGAGATCTGGCAGCTCTCAGGGGACCCTCAGACCCCCCGATTCCAATTAGAGAGATTAGAGAGGAGTCAAGACAAGTGCAGAAGAGTTTCTTAACCAAACAACCCAGAACACCCCCCTCCACCTCCTCCAGCTGGCATACCACAGCAACCGACTGCAGACTCAATTTACGGCAACATCAAAGTGGAGGTTGGAGAATGCCCAAATGGTGAACTGCTCAAGGGTCCGCATTAACTACAAAGAGCCTGACATCCGAACAGACTGTGAAGGCCAAAACTGAATCCTAACAGACAGATATGGCTGCTCTGTCACTGCTGTAGATGTGACGATTCCACATGTTTTCCACTTTAGTGCAACGTTTAGAATCAGAATCAGAACTACTTTAGTCAAAGGGGAAACTTACATTTTGGTATCTCTAACTTTGACCTCTGTTGAGCAACACACTTGTACAAAGCTTTCTTTCAACAACAAACCAAAGAACACACCCTGGCCTCAATCGCATTATACTTTCAAGAAGGAGCTCATAATGCATAGCAAAATCCCATCAGTGTTGGAGGGCATCCAGACGAGAACAACGGCCAGATTCAGTGGAGCCAGTGGCTCTGTATGATGGAGGAGGCAGCTGCTCTCCCCCAATCTGTACCTCTTAAATTACTTGAATACATCACTTAGATTCTGTACTTGTACACCAAAGATTGTTCTCAGGGAAATATGAGGCCAGTGTCCTTTGCAGTCTTGTCCTCTATTTATTTCAAACGAGTACCTCCGGATATGCATCCTGTACATGCGGTTGTTCATGGCGACTTGCATATAATAGTGTTTCCAGAATTGGAATGCGGTTCCCGAGAGTGGATTTGTAAATACTCATGCAGAGACAGACATGCTCTTCAGTTTGTCTCCACTGCTGTCAGAAGTCATTACACACAAGCTGCTGTGCCAGAACAATTCACTGAACTTTGTATTCAAGTGCTTCCAAGCTCAGAGAGAGGCAGAGAGAGGGGAGGGAGGAAAAGGAATCAATACTAAGAACCTGCTGACTGTTTTTCTGCCTGCATTTATTCATTTTTCTGTGGTTCTTGAAAACCGCTCGGATATCTGCCTTAGACATACTCATATTTTGTCTCCATTCTTTTCACATGAAAGGGAACATTTCATATGCTTTTGGTGAAAACAAGAACATAACTTGCATGCATAGTCATGAAGAGCAGTATAAGTGTCATCTTGAATCAAGTCAAAAACAAGACAATGCAGTAGTTTGGTTTTCTCCTTAAAGATCAGACGAGAGGGATTGGATCACATGGATCAAAGATCGTTTAGCCACATAGCATCATTATGTCAGCCTGTCGATCAAACCACAAGTGGATTGATTGCAACATTATGTACAGAAATTCATAATATATATATATATATATATATATTATATTGGTTTCCAATATATATATATATATATATATATATATATATATATATATTATATATATATAATCTCCTATCTCGATGGATCCTAATGACTACGGTGATGCTTTGAAGTTTGCTGTAGTGCCACATTGATATTCACATTTGTTTTCTTTGTGGGGAATGTGTCAACTACTATTAAATGAATCATCATGACATTTGGTATAGATGGTAGGATGATGCTGACTTTAGAAATCCCCAACCTTTCATCTAGTACCACCAAATAGCATAATATCTACAACATTAATTATTTTAAATGGCATACAGGCATTCTTTGTTCCCAGAAGATACATCCAAATGACTTTGGTAATTGTCTTTCTGCTATCAATTCTATACTCTTGGCAGGCCAACATAATATCCTCTCTATGTGGTCCGTATGTTGTCTTTCCAGACTCTAAGACAACCCATACTGTTATCTCAGCTCAGATCTTTCAGGATGGTACCACATCTGAGAGAGCATCTCTCTGGGGGAAGCCACACACCATAGCAGGAATTTATTTTTGACTTTGAACTCACAGAAGAGAACAGAGCCACAAGCTCAAACATCGGTCAATGTGGCTGTAAAGAAGGCAAGAGTACTCAGAAAGTTTTTGTTTTGTTGTATTGGTTTCCAATCAGCAAGGATTTCAGATTCCTCTGGCTTGTATCACAGAAAAGAATAGCATCAAGGCTGGATAATGTTACAAAAAGATGAATGTTCTGGCTGTTTCACTTCTGCAGAAAAGCAGAGGGGACTGTAGAATAGATTGGAACAGGGAGTACAACTTCAGATAGAGAGGAAGACACTGGTTTTGTTATCACAAAGGCTGGTAATTGATAGTGGGTGCTGTAGATGTAGTAAAATGTGTGTTATAAGGCACAATGGAAACTCTCCAGGGACTCTTAGCGGCCTGCAGTATAGAGACACTTATAACAGTGGTCAGGCAATGATAAGATAACAGAGCCATTTCTCTTCAAAGAGGGGAAGATAATAAACCCATACAAACTTCATCACAGGTAATGAGAGGATATGTGGGTACAACATCAGTGGGGTAGCTTTTACGAATGGAAAAGAGACTAGTTTGAAACATGACCTCTCCTCTTTAAACTCAAATACTGTCTCTAAAGTCAGGAGGCTTGTTTAATTGACTAAGCGATATCAGTGCTGTTATGTTCAGAAACATAACAGACAGGTTCATCAGGCACCACAGTCTTTGCTGTGGCCAAAATAATATCTATGAAGGAGGACATTAAAAATAGACAATGTTGGGGATTGATGTAAAGATTGATTCCACTCTCATATTAGGCAAAAGCTAAAGCTAGCTGTGTTCCTCTGTTTCTGCTCTTTTTGCTACATGTGGCTGCTGCCACTCAACTCTCACCCTCAAGTAAGACAACAAACAAAATGGTCATGTTTTCCTAAAAGATATGAGATACTTTAGTCACAGCGAGAAGGGATCATTGTGGGATTACTACTCTGAGTATACATATTGCCAGTCTTTCATTTTCGTGGAACATTCTGTAACAGTCCCTCTGGCATCCTGCCAATGTTGGGCACATTTGGGCTCAATCTGTAAGGCGTAGCTACTGTTTTAGGAGGACAAAAACGAGACGTAACTTGAGGCTTCACTGACATTTGACTAATCACAATGTTTAAGCAAAATTGAAGAAGCTTGCTGAAAAGAATGTGCCACTGGTACCAGATCATCTTCCTGCCTACCTCATGAGTATTCTTAGGACTTCAGACCAGACATGGGAAACATGTGGGCTGATTTTCTGATGAACAATTGCAGACGCATTTGGAAAAAGTGTATATCATTCCGTCTCAGTGTAAAGGCAGTAAAATATCTGTAATACCTGCAGAAGTGTATTACATAGGAGGAGTTATACATCTCATGTTATCCATACACATGCAAACATATTCAAGAGCATCCTTTGGTATATATTGTGTTTTGTTCATGTAGATTGAAAGGCCTATAGTTTGGTGGTAAGATGTCCTCCATTTACACAACAGTTATTTTTCCTAAAATGTAGCACACATCCTACAAGCGGAAAACTCTGGTTTATGAAGAGTCTGGTGGTCAGTGTGCAGATGAGGCTGTCTTCAGTGACAGTAACCACATGCTCTTAATCCAAACACACCCACACAACCCTTAAGGTACAGCACCAGTGGTGGTCCGGTTTTATTGTACCAATCACAGTATATATCAAGACAAGAAGGATAGATTGACTTTTTCCCAATTCTTTTAAATATCATGGTTACTACTGTTCTTGATACATCATAAATAAAACAACAATATCATTTTGCTCTGTCCATTGCCAGCTATTTTTGCTCCGATTCTCTTTTAAGCAGATGCAACAGACATGCATGAGAAAATTGATATTTAATCAAATCTGATATCAAATGTAAACATGAGAGGATTTACTGGCCTAGCTTAGTGCAATGCAAGCATTAATGTTGCCTAGTAACATAACTTTGGACATAACACTTCACTTGGCTTATAAACTGCAGTAATGGTTTCTCCTATCCAACTTGGCTTTATTAGACAGTTTTGGTTACAGTCTTAGACAAGAGTTTTCTCCAAACCGACATTGGAACTATGGGTAACCAGAGACTCTCTCAGATGTCAGTTTGAATTTTATACTTTGGATGTACAAAAATATAATGTTTTCTACGAAGGGAAATTGGACTGTTAACTCCAAAATAACATAATTTCACAGGGTTGATAAGATAGGGAATGCATGAAGCAACAGGTACTAATATGGGTTCTTTCTGGCTGAAGGTTGAGGCATTATTTGGATTAGCAGTTAGCTTCAGTCAGGGTGGTCTTGGATACAGAGTTTATGTTTAATTTAAACATGGGCTTTGTGGGTCTGCATACTGTCAGTGTGCTGAGAAAACCCATGCTGATGAGTTAAACAAGAGGTGGGATGCTAAGTCAAATGTGTGGTCTGATGACTGAGGTTATAAAACCTTTTTATGGTAATCAAACTGGCAGACAGAATCTTAAATAGTTGAAGTCTCCGGCTGGATAGATACATATATAGTTACAGTTAGGATTATTTGTTGCATGTCCTGCTCATCTCCACCTCCTCTCACGGCTTTTCAACACTGTAATATCTGCAAAAAGCATTAAAACTAGAATAGAGCCTATACAGCCATAGCTGTTTGGGATAGGCATTTTGCTGCTTTGAGCTAAATGCTAACATCTGCATGCTAACACATCACAAGGACAGTGGAAACAAGCTGATTTTCAACATCTTACATTAGCATTTTAGTATGCTAACTTTAGCTTTTTAGCAATACATTCAAAGTACCACATTTTGAGGTATTTCCCTAAATCCACAGATGCCAACCTTATAGGTTAGCTACAGGAAAAGTCAGAGGATCAAAGTCAGTAAGATGAATCCTCTGGAGACCATGAATGCCTGAACATCCAATAGTTGTTGAAATATTTCAGTTGTGACCAAAGTGATGGATCGACTGACCGCTGTTATCAAGTACTTTAGTTTTCCAATATTCTGCATAACCACTAATTGGAGGATATATTGTCTTTGTGATCTTTCTTACAATCCAGATAAATGGAGATGGGCTGCAGAGAGGGGGAGGCTGTTGAGTAAGCTGTCAGCTGCACAGACACACCACTATAACACTCTTCATCAGAGTGTAAAGTAAACAGAGCCTGTCTGGACATGGACTGGATATCAGATAGACAAGGAAGGGCTACAAAAGACAACAACAGGTACTGACCTGCCATGGAGCAGAAAGGGAGGACAAAACAGTGGTGCTAAGATCATATTGTTTTATATCATGCATTATTCATTTATACTAAGAATAGATCAGTTATCCAATATTATATTATATAATAGGTATGCTTCTACCACTTTTTTTTAAACCATGTTATTTTAATAAGACATTGTTCTGCTTTTGTCTAGGAAAGAGGGACAGTGATGCAGCTATGTAACAAGTTGCTCTTTGGGGGGGGGCAGGAAAGGCCTTACTATAGAATACACTGCAGTAGTAATTTGAAATACTTAAAAGGTAGGGTAAGTAAGAATGGAGAAACCAGCTCGAGTGCGCTAGAATTTGAAAGTACGCAGCTGAAAAAAATCTGCCCCTTCCTTCAGACTTCCTTACAGAGCCCCTCCTCCAACACACAAACGCACACATGACCAATGAGGGCACGAGATAAGTTTGTGCACAGATGGAAGGCTGACAGGCAGGTAGGCCATCCAGTTATTTTAGCCGGGCCGGCTCAGATGATTGGTCGTGCTTTTTACAGCGCCACGGCTTCCACAGATGACGTTTTTTTTATGTATTTATTGTCAAAGCATTTAATGTATTCATTGCTATCGGGATGTTAAGAGCATTCCATGGAATATAACAAAAAGTGTTTCTGAAGTGAATGACCTACCCCTCCTTTAAATAGCATGATTATTATTCAAGCCAAGATATCTCATCTCTTCTAGTTCTCTATATATGAGCACACACACTAACATACACACTCACATACACAAACCACACACACAGTAGCAAGGGGAAAATAAACAGGCTGGGTTTTGCTTTTCCTGCTAAATCTAAATATTGACTCAGTAACATATAATCATACACGGTCTGAACAAAATCAAAAATAAACAAGTGTGCCTGTAATGCATAAGTGTTTGTGTGTTTCATGGGCACTGAGGCACTTGAAAGCTGACACTGACAAACGCACATAAAAAAGTGGACGTGGTTCAGTTTTAACTGGATACCAGACGCTAGGGCTTCCATCCAGCTACATAATGTATTTTCTTATTCTCTTTATACACAAAAAAACCTTCTATCGAAAGCACAGAGTTATCCATTTCTGATCTAACATCTGCTATCAATCCACATGACTCACATGCAATATTAAAGAGGCTTCAGATTGCCAAGACATACGTACATTTCCATTGTGCTTTCAGAGGAGTTTTTCCCTTCAATGCCAAGTTTCCAAGTGACATAAGCAGCCAGATATCCACAAAACAGTGTTATTGTGTTGTAATGTGATTAAAAGCTCATAATGTATGTTTTTCCCCCTTTGCTGGAAGCTACAGTACAACATCAGCAGAAATACAGTGAACACTGACTTCAAATGCATTGTGCTAGAGCCCAAAAAGCCTGTTTTCCTGAATAAGCATGATTGATTGAATGTGGCGTTTGTGTTAGCATACTGTTCGATCTTTTGTTTTCTCAGTGATTCTTTATGGCTCATTAGTGATGTGGTAAAGCTGAAACATGTCTGGCTCTTTTAAAGCCTGTCATAGTGTCCTGCTGGTGCCAGAAATCATGAGAGGCTGACCAAGAAACACAGAGGCAGAGAGAAATAAAACTTGTTATTGGACTCAGACAAAAAGGACCTTTTCTAACTTGTGTTCTCTCTGGTTAAATAAATACATTTATTTGCTGTCTTGCCAAAATAGAAAATCCATATCCATTCTTATCTGTCCATTTAAAGATAATAAAATGTGCCTGCAGCGGCACTGTGCTCAATAGATCAGACTGTGTCCTTGGCAGCTTCCAGGTGTGAATGCATGTAAACATCCTGTTATACCTCAGACCAAAAGTGGTCTATTAGGCCTGTTGCTTCCAAAAGCAATTTGAACAGATGGTCAATTGAATTACACAATCTTCTTTTGGCCTTCAACAGAGGCTGAAAGTGTATGTGTGTGTGGTGACAAAAAGTCTGATTTGGATGGGATTTGGATGGGAACACAAGCTTCTAGCGCATTCAAATACAAATAATAAAAATACATAATGATGAACATGAGCATCTTTTCAATCACCTTTATTTTAAAAAAATACAGGGTATGGCTACAGATAACACTAACAGCATCAGGATGGAAGGAGCACAGTGTGAGGCAGGCTCAGTAGGCCCAGTGAGGTACATTTGTGGAAATGAGTAGAAAGCACCTTACAATGAATATCCTGATTGAGCCGCCTGATTGTGATTGTAGTCTGTCAAAGAAACACAGAGAAAATGATAACTGATACCATACTGTTTGCTTGATAATGCCCGTTGTAAAGAATCCTGTGTACATTTGCGTCAGTTGTATACCTCATTTGTTATGCTTCTTACAGATGGAAAGATACTCCTGCACATCATCAGGGGATCCCAGAACCACAGGGACTCGCTCATGGATGCTGGTGGGCTGGATGTCCAGAACATTCATGGACCCTGTGGTGGCCATGCCTCCTGCCTGCTCCATGATGTAGGCCATGGGGTTGCATTCATACAACAGCCTCAGCTGCAAAGAGAGAAGCAAAACATATGAAGGACTTGATATAAAGATTCATAACAAGTTTGGATTTTTACTTCAACTTCACATGATCTGAAGTTATTCTTTAAAAAACTCCATTCCTATCAGCTCCAGTGCTTACCTTGCCCTTTGGACTCTTGGTATTGGCAGGATATAAAAAGATCCCTCCATACACTAAAGTACGATGAACATCAGCTACCATCGAACCAACATATCGACTGCCATATGGAGAAGAACCATCCTAGAAACCAAAGATGTAAAAATGAAAGTCAGCATGTTATCTCATATACAAAATATATTGTTGCAAATTCCACATGTTATGCCTTTGCAATAATATAGTGTTTCAATGCAACAGTGACTGTCTTTACCTCTGGGAATTTCTTCTTTTGTAGGTACTCTGACACATCCGGATAAAAATACTGAGCATATCCCTCATTCAAACTGTAGATTTTTCCCTTTTTCTTAATCTTCACATCTCGATCCACCAGGATGAACTCACCAATAGACTGTACAAAAAAATACAAGAAAATGATTTTGATTTAGAAAATGTCAGAATAAGGACACAGCAAACTGAAATAATGAACATAGAGGAAGGATTTGAACACTTTTGATGCCATCTATGACAGTGAAACTTACAGGGTCCAGCATGAAGCAGTTGACTCCCTGCCCGGTGGAGAGGACCATCATGGTGGCGCTGCCGTACAGAGCATAACCAGCTGCCACCAGGTTTCTTCCAGGCTGCAGGGCATCCTTCTCACACGGCTCACCGTCAGTGGTCTACCAAGAGACATTTTGGTTGATATTTTCACAAAATTGAATATCATAACGGTTGCATTGATATCTTACAAAAACGAGTCACTTCAACTGTCTGATAAATGGAGTGGAGTTAAATGTACAATCATCTGCTATTAAGTGTTGTCAAATGGAAACACTCAAGAAAAGTACAGGCATTGAGTAAATTAAATGACTTGCAACACTAGACACTACTCTCTCTTTTTTTGCAAAACTCTGGGGAAATCCAAATAAAATATAACTGAATGCCATATTACATTACATTACATTACAATACATTACAATACATTACATTACATTACATTACATGTGACTTGTTAGACGCTTTTATCCAAAGCGACTTACATACTTCAGTGTTTCCCCTAGGTTTACT
Source organism: Gobionotothen gibberifrons (assembly GCA_943591055.1). NCBI lineage: Eukaryota > Metazoa > Chordata > Actinopteri > Perciformes > Nototheniidae > Gobionotothen > Gobionotothen gibberifrons. The sequence continues at coordinate 619,636 of CALSBZ010046939.1, forward strand.
GCTTTGGGAGGGTGCTGCCTGAGCGGGGGGGGGGAAACACTGTACTTAACACTGTGGGAAATCCCCACAGGAGCAATTTGGGGTGAAGTGTCTTGCCCAGGGACAAGAACAAGAACATGCTGACTGCAGTGGGGTTCGAACCTGTGACCCCCTGATCCAAACACCAACGCACAACCCACTGCACCACACGCCTCAAACAATTGGCTGATTATATAACTGTGTTCATCAGCATGCAGTATCGTAGTAAAATACCTTTTTGTAGATGCCGAAAATTGTTCCAATTGAGACAAGACAGTCAATGTTTGAGGAACCATCCAGTGGGTCGAAGCACACAATGTATTTTCCCTGTCAACAAATAATGTCATGAATGTCACAATAATAGGAGGAGAAATTATTTGAATACATAAGGAAAGAAGACACATATTTGCAAAGATGAGCATGTCTGGATTGAATACCTGCTTGTCCGGTTCTACAATGATGGCCTTCTCATCTTCCTCTGACACCAGTACACAGGAGGTGAAGGAGGACTTGATCATATTGATGACCATGTCATTGGACAGGATGTCCAGTTTCTTCACCTGGTCCCCTGTCACGTTGGTAGTTCCAGCAATGCCATATCTTCCAAGAGAAGAAAGAGGAAAAGACTGAAGTGATCAAAGCCTAAATACATTTAGATGCAATTTCAAAGCAAACAGAACATCTATACTGTACCCCTTCTAGATAATCTGTCCAATGGGAATGGGACAGTCTCATATCTACATTCACATTAGCATGCATGCATTTTTTCTGTGCAATCTTCCCAACATGAAATCAGTAACTTATGCTACTCACAGGTTGGCGATCCCAGCCTTCCTGACAGCCGTTGAAATGGCTTTGACGGCTGTGCAGATGGAGTTCAGCAGGTTGGTCAGCTCACCTGTCCCCTGGGCCTTCTTGCCCTCCTCCAGGACAAACCTGGTGAGGGTCAGCACGTTGGTATCGAACGCTCCTTTGTCAGTCATTATGCTGTCAGGTGTGGGACCAAATGCCTCAAGTTAAATAGGTGAGCGTAGACACAAAGTTAAAAAAGTGGACTCTAGAACTGAGATAGGGGAAGGGACAGGGGTGTGCGACTCTTCCAACCAATCAAAAGTGTCCTCTCTCACAGTGAGGGGTTGGTTGATCACTTCTGTAACTGTGGGTTTAAAGAGCAAAGTTCAAAGATAGTGATTTGTTTTCAAGTAGCAATGGCCTGAGCCTGATTCAATCACATAGTGTGATTTTAGATAGGTGGATATCAGTCTGCATTGTTCCGTTTGAAGATAAGACGAAATATAAATTGTTAGCAACATTTGAATGAACAAAATCACTTTATTAAACCAAAACTGAGGGAGTTTACACTTTAAATTACCCCAAGCCTCAACTCACTAGGATGATATTATTTGAAAAGCTTTTAACAGAAACATTGTTTATATATAATTAATCAGCTAGACTATCAACAAAAGCTCCATGCTTTTCATATAATTCCTTGAATGTTATTTTTACAGGTGCCAAGCCAACAACTTGATTTATTTAGCTAATTTAACAGACTTTAGCTCAACATAAACAGACACTAACACAACAAAGGTTCCTTGAAAAAACACCTTTTTAGAAAAAGTGGTGCACAGCTTGTACTGGACATGACTAACTCAGCACTCTGAATACACTACCATAGCTTCTCAAAACATTCCTTCCCTGCGTGATTCTGAAGAAGGGTAAGGTTCAAAATCATGGGACTCACTGTCCTTGTCTACCCTACCTGGTTTTATTCTACCCCTAATACTACATGTGCTGATCAAAATATAGACAGCCACATTCAGAGGTGGTGCATGTTGTCTCTGTTGCGTCAGTGTGCATGTATGTCGTTTCTGACTGTCTCTGTCTGTATTGTATTCACATGTTCCATGCAGTTACTTCACATAAAACATAGGCTTAGATTAAATATACCAGAGAGCTGTTGCAGAACAGAAAGCTACAGTTGAACATTGAATTTAACTTAATACCAGGCATGGTCCTCGCCACAACTATGAGGTCATGAATGACGGAGAATCACACACCAACCACAGCTCTTTCACCTGAAAGATGATAACAATGTTGACCAGTATGTGAGAGCTACAAAAACCACACAACAGAAGCTGGTGTAATGAGTCCCACATCCAAAACAGTTCAATAAGAAAGCTATACTTTTTTGTTTATAACGAAACAGAAGTCACACTACAATGTACTATTTTACTAGTTAAACCCAACACACTTTACAATAAATAATGTGGCAGACTATGAATGGTCTAATGAATGTATTTCTTTACTGTGTCCACATGATGTCGCTGTGCAGCTTACAAAAGATCCAATTTTAGGGATCAGGCCATTTCCTGCAGGTAACTAAATGAAGTTCAGTTTTGTAATCCTCTGCAAATAAAGACAGTCACTTTCCACTTCCCCTAGATCCCCTAAGATCTAGGTGTACTACTACTACAGGACGTGAGATTGATCAACTTGATTTCCATTTGTAGTCATACAGTAAGAGGAATGAATCCATGGATAGCTTCAAGAAGGAAAGGTGAACATCATTGAAAAATTATAAAATATATCTAAGTGATGATGTTTGATTACGGTAAATGGACAGTAAGAGTGTAAGCATTTGGGTGAGTTTGTGTAAGAACATAATGCATATTCTAAAAAAAATAGAATTATTGATTTAGACTACATTTAGCCAAAACAGAAGCAGCCCTTCTCCTGGAGGGAAGCCTGCAGAACGTTTTAAAAAATATGCCTCAGCGACAATGGAGACAAAATGATAGTGTGTAGCTGTGTAATCGATTCAATAGACGGAAAGCCATCATTAATAATTCACTGAGGAGTTTTCATCACCCGACTCCCAGGAGCCTGCTGTGCATGGTGACAGCTCTCCGCACATGCGCAGTAGCTGTCCCACTGCTGCAAACTTATTTAGTTTCACAGCCAAAGCAGAAATAAAGAAGAAAAGAGAAGAACAAATATCCTTGCGTTCGCATTTATGTCTTAAAAATGCTACCCGACTTTTGCAACTGATACTTTGTCACATTATGTTTATCTTCTCTCACCACCCTAACCTGTTGTTACCTTCCCCTGCAAAGGTAAGTGGCATCCCATCACGTTGTTAGCTAGCTAACGTAGGCTAACAGGTGAATGCGTGCTGACTTCCAAAATTAAACAGAAAAACAATATAGAGTATTCCGTTCACCGCAAAGAAAGCATTTTGTAAAATCATGATATCATTGTTAAAGTTTATCTTATCTCACCGTGACCACAAGGCGTCAGGCTTAAGCAATTTTAAGCCTAGCTCATTTCAGTGTGGGTAAATGTTGGGTCATTAAGTCATTTTCAACTTAATCAGTGTACTTTATATTTTTTTAGGAATAGGTGTACATACCTGTTTCAGCAGGTTCTCTGAGTGTCAAACATTGAGTAAAGCTTTGGTGGATTGAAATGATAATGAAGACATCTTGACCACTTGCAGTGGGGGAGGGGGGGAGAATATTTTTGGAGAGGCGAAGTCCCTCCCCTTCCGGGGACCTCCATGGGACACATATGATGTTTGTCAATCTTAAAAAATGATTTCCTTGTCAAAAAAGTCACAGTTTGTCGTAAAACTGTTGAAATATAAGACTATGAAAAATACGCAACTAGAAAGACTACAAATCCCAGAATCCCGGTCCCGCATGCTGGCTCTTACGGAACCGACTAACTCCCCTTTTGTGTATGTGTACAGCTCTCAACATGCCCAGACTTGTAGTGATTTTCACCTCTTTTAATACTTTCTGAAAGAAAGAAGTGAAATGTGCCAACGCGACGGCCGTCTTGGTGTGTGGTGCGAGACGGGAGATGTAGTTCATTGAGCGGTTTCACACAAAAAAAGTGTTACTTCACAGTTTTACGACAAAAAAATTTGACTTGCAAAATTATCTTTTAAATTGACAAACATGTAATTCGTGGCACAATTCAAACGGGATCGAAAGATAATCTTTCTCTCGCCATTGACTTCAATACATACTTTATTCCGAAATAAGGTCCCATGGAGGTCCCCGGAAAGGGAGGGACTTCGCCTCTCTATTCCGCAAGACCGGAAACGGTCTGTCGTGGACTTTTGACCCTTCTAGGCAAATCAATGTTTTCTTGACCTCTTAATGGAAATATCTTCACCAGTTCAACCAAGGAGTTTTTTTTTACTGGGTGGACGGGGCCCACTGTGTGCCTCTGTCGCCTGTCAGCGCAATTTGTGGGACGCGGGACAAATGATAAAAATGCTGTGTGTGCAGTCCCGCACAAAGCGGGACACCAGAGGCCTGTACTACGAAGCCGGATTTTCGCTTAGCGAGCTAACTTCAGGGAAAACTCTGGGTTTCCGGTCCTACGGTGCTGGTTCACTTCTTAGCGGGCTAGATCTCCATGGTAACTTATGCTGAACGGCTAGCCTGGGGGGTATACTACGAAGCAGGATTTTCGTTTAGCAAGATAACTTCTGGGATTTCCGGTCCTACGAAGCTGGTTCACTTTTTAGCGGGCTAGATCTCCATGGTGACTTATCCTGGAACCTAGTCTGTGCTCCGAAGCAGGATATGTTCCAGGATAAGGGATCAACTGTGCGGAATTCTTCTTCTTCTTTGCTTTAATGGCGAATCGCTTCCACTTGGAGCATATATCGCCACCTACTGTTGATTTATTTAATGTATAAACAGTGTTCACGTAGGCCTGCACATTGATTTTATTTTTCATTAAATGTAACCGTTTCAATAAGGATAAATCTATTACAGGTTGAGGTAGAAACCATGGTGGAACAGCTGATAACAACAGTGTGCAGAGTTTAAACCGATTAAGTCATATTACAGGATAAAGGAAATACAGTTTAAACGGCTGTTGCAGTTCAAATCACCGACTGTGTGAACGTGAAAATGAATAGAATATCACCTCCCATCTTCAGAGCAATCTGATTATTATAACATTAGCGTTAAGAAAGCTTACTTAAATATCTGCCACAACATAAGTAACCGGATCAAAGTAACATTACGTAGCCTACAGTCCGCGGCACTGTGAGTGCAGACGTCAATGTGTCCCATTATAATTAACACATCATATCACATCATAATGTATCATATGTCCTTATCTGAGTCAGCATCTTGAGCCGTCTCTGGCCGTGCAACACTTACAGTGTCACATAGCCTACTGTATGCAGAAATATTATTTTAAGCAACACATTAAGTTGACGAAACACTTGAGTCAAATGTAATTAAAGTCAGATCGTGTCTTAGACAGGGCATATCATAAACCTGTTAATGTACGCATTCAAACACTTTTTCTTTTACCAGCTGTACACCTTGCAGGTGCAGCTATGTGGCTTTTATCAGGCTGTGTGAATACAGTCCGCGGCACTGTGAGTGCAGACGTCGATGTGTCCCATTATAATAATTCCTTACATTTATTATAGATGCTCAAAGAGCTTTACAAATACACATTACACACATATCATTTATGTAACGGTCATGTACTGTGGACATTATCATTCATATCACATCATATCACATCATAATGTATCATATACATGTATGTCCTTATCTGAGTCAGCTTCTTGAGCCGTATCTGGCCGTGCAACACTTACTGTGTCACATACTGTATGCAGAAGTATTATTTTAAGCAACACATTAAGTTGACAAAACACTCGAGTCAAATTTAATTAAAGTCAGATCCACTCGTGTCTTAGACGGGGCAGTGATATCATAAACCTGTTAATGTACGCATTCAAATACTTTTTCTTTTACCAGCTGTATTCACCTTGCAGGTGCAGCTATGTGGCTTTTATCCTGGATAAAGTGTTTAAGTCATGGATGTTTAAAGTTTAACGTCTTCATATTTATCTAATTATAGTTCACTTTTCATTCAGGAAGTATGACGCGCTGCGCTGTCAGTACACTTGTCCATGTTTTTGATTGGTCGAATGCTCCAAATACCACCCCTTTCATGTGAACGCGCACCTAACTAGATAGGGCACGGCTGGCTTGAGTTAACGAGTTGATAACCAGCGTCGTAGGACAGTTTAGCGAGAGCGCGTTTGTTTTGGATTAGGTAAGCCGGGTAACTCAAACATATCCAGGTTAGGTTGAACCGGCTTCGTAGTACAGGCCTCTAGTCACCGACCCTACACACACACACACACATATGGTGCTGCCCCTCACACACACACGCTTCAAATCAAGTTGCATAAATGCTTGAGCTCGGTTTTTATTATAATTACTGTGAAATTGAAATGCATTATGTTTTCGTCATTATTACAACAAATACACACTTGCAACTGATAACACTGGCAATTAATTTATATTTATTAGACTATTCAAAAGAGTGGGTGCTCCAAATAATTTGGGGAACGGCGATCCACCGCGTCCAACGACCACTACACCACTGGTAACCATCCTAAGTTTCCAAGGATATATTGTGTGTACACTGGGTGTTTCTTTCTTATACACTACTGTTTTGCTCTTGTGTGGGTCCCATCAAAATGCGTGTCTGACCATCCCTACTATCAATATATGTGACATTAAAGGTCCCATGTCATGGCCATTTCTACTGATCATAATTCCATTAGAATAGATTTATATTGTGCAATTTTCCAAACTCACATTGGTTTCTCATACAGCATCTCTGTATAGTATGTGTATTCACTCTCTGTTGACGGCTTGTTGGAGCTCCTGCCCCTCCCCCCCCCTCCCTGTGAGCCCACTGTGCTCTGATTGGTCAGCTCGCCCACTCTGTTCTGATGAGTCCACCACCGTTACAGTGGAACATCAGTAATTATGTGTTACAATGGCGTTAGCAACCAGAAAATGACACCAGTAATGACAAACAGATGAGAATGCTGCGTGGGGTCTGGGTGCAGTGTTGGCGGGACGTTGCGGGGCTCGCTGCTGCGAGGAGCAGACAGTGTGAGCTGGGTTCATTTCCTGCTTGCTGCGTGGGTTCTGCGAGACAGCGAGACATCACGAATGGCCGCGGGAAGAGGGGGGGTGCTGAGGGGGCTGCAGCACCCCCATCTGCGAGGCTCCACTAGCATCCGCACCCCCCCACCCGAACCCCCAAACGCGACGCACCTACAGTGTAAGCGCGTCACAGTTTTGCCGCTGAGAGAGTGTGTGTGTGTGAGGAGCTCCACGGATTGGTCCATTTGGACCAATGGGTCCATTTGGGTATGGTCACGTACCCAGGAAGAAAAACAGAAATCAGAAAAAATCCAACGAGGCGTTCTGGGGCAGCATAGACAGGTATTTTCTGTGTTAGAGTTTTACTCACTACAGGGTGTACTTTGAGGGTTTGTGACTCTGCAGACCGTTTACATGCAGAAAAACCCTCCTAACACACAAGGGGACGGGTAATAACCGGAAAAGCATGACATGGGACCTTTAAGGTTTTTGCAGTCAAACTTCGTGAGGTCTTTGTTATTTCTGCTTGTTTTGTCCGGGACACACTTCTTTTTGTATAGTTATTCACAAGACGAAGAAAAGATTGGTTTGAAAAGAATACCTGTTTGCTAAACCCTATTTCGCACTACACTATTTGACTGCATACCAGTGAATGTAACCCAGGTGTGTTTTTATCTTAATTTAAGTTAAGTACTTAATGAGATTTTAGGTTAGTAAATTAATGATGTAATGAGAATTTGGACTCCGAAAGCCTTAAAATGTAGTTCTAATATACTATTTATTTTTGTGTCTTTCTTTATCATTCTCAGCTACTTGTACCTCGTCCGTTTGTTCCATGTTCTGTTTTTCCAAGCATATCTTCTGTCTCTTTAGCTGCAAACTTCAATCTGCTTCCCTACAATGAGTTTTCCCAAGTCACTCTATAACATGAGAGAAGCAGAAATAGTACTTTCGGTCACTGTGGCTGCATCCAAATAGAGCTTGTTAAAACATATTGGATTTATTGCCTGAGGCTTGATGTCATGTGTTCATTCAGGCTTCAGATTAAAATGCCAGTGTGGAGACAGCCTGATTTCCATGTGAAGTGGGAATTTATTTACTGACACATAATATGCATATTCTTAACGTTATATGTCAGTGTTCATGTTTAATTGAAGAAGACTGGTACTGATAACCGGATGAAAAAGCAGGAAGTGAAACCATAGTGATGTTGACAGCAGTGTATTCTAAGATAATTGTATACATTCTTTATATACAGTGACATTCTAGCTCTATTTGTATTATATGTTATGTTGAATCGTAATGCTTTTGCTGCTGGAACAACCTAATTTATATTTGACTATCTTATGGTATCTTATTTTCAAAACTATCTTACTATTCATATTTTGACCGGCATATGTAACTGACTTACTATAAAGGTAATGCAAATGTGTACCTTACAAGACACTGACAGGCCTACAGACTAAGTGCATTAGTAGCTCTCTTTAAAACCTCAATGTGCTGAGAACTGAAGGTACTGCTTACTGATGAGAAAATGATATGGCATTGTAATGCGGTGAGTCACTGTTGTGCAGCAAGGCTTAGCCCTTGTCTCACTGTACTTTTTGCAGAATTAACTATAATGTGTCATGGCCTGGTATTGCATTTCCTATATGTAAGCATTGTAATGGAAGCTGTTATTGACTGCTGGACTCAGGCTGGGAGAGACAGAGAGATTGAATGAGGGAAGCAGTAGGACGATACATGTACAGGAAAAGCTAATTATCAAGAAGTGAAGCATGCTTAACCTGCTTATTTTGTTTTATACAGATTTATTCAAATTCCAAGCTGGATATAAAAGGATCCCTTCATTTGTGATACTTTGTGAATCACACAAATGGCTCAAGGCAGTTACATTTGGAGAAATGTGTCAGGTAACTATTATTATTAATTTCAAAATAGAATGATTTCTAATTGTCTATGTGAATTTCCTAAGTGTTATGTTATTCGTATAATGTACACAACAAATTATTCCTATTATTTGAATGAGTTGTATTGGAATTAAAAAATCTAAAAGACACTATAACACATAGTCCTCTCAACTAGAAAGAAAACATATTGCATTGTATATGCATTTTACCTGTTTCAAGTGCAAAAGATTTCTGTTCATTTTTGTATGTTTACTTGCTGAAATATTTGGAAGATGTCTGTGGTTGAGAAAACCTGCCAAGAGTCTGGTCAGGCTTTTTGAGGGAGAGTTGAATTGTAATTATAGAGCGGGTTCAGTCTATGTAGAGAGACATACCATTTAGAGAGAAATGACTACTGAAAACAGAGCGTCTACAAAATTAGAAGTTCCTCCTCTGTCCCTCCTCTTCTTGTGGGACAGGCTCAGAGAGTTTATATTCCAAAACATCTCGAGGTGATAGAAGGAAGGCTTTAGACTCGCTCGATGGTTGCTTTTGAAAATATAATACTGAGGTAAGTAAAGAAAAGGAAACTAAGGGGAGAAGTATATAGCATTAAGCTTTTTAAGTAGTAAGTGTATTTTTAATAAAAACATTGTTGTGTTTCCCAGTATTGGGAGTTAAAACAATTACCAACTTTATTATAAGTAGTTTTGCAGTTGTAAATGCATTGTCTATTTTAAAACTTACTTAAAAAAAAAAACTAAAGACACAAAGCAGGAAATGTTTTTAACTTATTTTTAATTCACAGGTCAAAGCACTGAAGAGTGTGCTCCTAACTGCCTGGGCATTGACTACAGTTATCATCCGGACTTGGACTACATCAAGTGTGTGGACCATTTCCAAAACAACGCCAACATTAAGCGGCTAAGCCTTAAAAGGAGGCCAAAAGTGGCCATCAACAATGCAGAAAAATCATCCAGCGCTTCATCCAGCCAGTGGTATTCTGCAGAATCATTGTCATCATCTTGCAGTGATGACACAAGACTACTGGGCATGTCATCTACAACCAGCCGTCGACCTCCTCTTCCTCCACCACATGGTTCCTCATTGGATAACAAACCCTCACGGGGTGAAGGACCCACTACCTCTCAGGTAGAGTCAAAGCCTCAGCCGGCTGCAAGATCTTTTCCTTCACAAAAACAAAGCCCTGTGGTGGGAGATACCATTATGGAGACCTTAAAATACATGGAACAGGAGGTTAAGACACAGCTTCCACCTCAGCCCCAACCCCGTCGGCGACTGGCCAGCTTTGGAGGGGTAAGCTCCCATGGGTCTCTCTCCCCCTTCACTGGCCTGGGTGCATATAACCTGAACATCAATGGGAACAAGCCTACTAGCACAGGAGATGATATGCATGTCCACCTTAGCTCGTCCTTAGGCAGTAGAGGCAGCACAGGATGCCTAAGACAGAGTCCACAGAGCTCTGGCAGAACCACACCAGCGACAGGTCTCGGCCCCATGCACCTGCAGCATGTTCGTGACCAGATGGTGGTAGCTCTGCAGAGGCTGAAGGAGCTGGAGGAGCAGGTAACAATCATCCCTATCCTCCAAGTAAACATCTCAGTCCTCCAGGAGGAGAAGAGGCAACTGGTCTCTCAGCTCAAGAACCAAGGTGACAACGAGGACGTCAATTGTGTGATCTGGAAGAGAAACGATAGCATGGAAAAGTCTGACATTGAGACCACGATTAATACAGAGGAAGAACTTGAGGAATTATTGAGAAATGACCACACCAATTTTAAGGAGTTCAGGCAATTGACTGAAGAGATGCAGGCATTGGAAAGAACCATCAAGGGCAAACATTTGCAAACAATGCATGGAAAAGGCCAAAGCTCTCTACATGACATGAATGCTATCAAGTCAGTCGCAGCTGTAACTGATAAAGATATAGATATCACCCTATCTAAACCAACTAAAGAAAACAAATATGTGAACACTGATCAGGTACAGACGAGGTCAATTGCAACAGAAGTGACGGAAGAGAATCTTGGACTATACACAGAACGGGAAGCAGAGATTGATGCCCAACAATTTTTAATTGGTGCCTTGAAGGAGAGAATGTGTTACTTGGAAGCAGAGTTGAAGAAATCAGCTCTCGAGACAGAGATGAGTCGTCTGAAACTGGAGCTTCATGCTGCAGGAGCAAGGAACCGAGCTGATAAAGCCTGCTCTGCAAGACCATGCACTGAGAGCAAAAGCATTGAGGCAAGGCCCCACACCACAAGCCAGGGTGTGGGAAATCACACAGAGCTCCAAGATGCCAGCACAGGGAAGGAAACAGAGGTGAAGACTGTGGGAGTATCTTGTTACGGGCCTGAGCTTAAGAGTTTTTGTTCAGGACCAGATGAACCCATGAGCCACTGGGAGGTCAGGGAGCGGGTGGAGACCATGGAAAAGGGTGTGGGGATCCACATTTCTACAAACACACAGGGAGTTGGAAATGCGATAAAGTTATGTGATGCAGAAACCAACACTGAGATACCAGTGGAGAATCTGGGTCCTAAGAAAAAACAGATTAAGTATCGTTCAGTGGGTTGTGGGGACTGTTCTGTTGATGTGATAGTCAGCGAGGCAAAGGAAGTTGTGTCTCAAGGTATTTCCACAGATCAAGTCAGAGGAGTGGATCTGGGAGTCATGGCATCACCTCAGACAGCTTGTCAGCGTACCAACACAGAATCCAGTTCAGTGTCTCGCTTTACCAACACCAGCCATGCCTTTAACACGGACTCCAGCACTAATACTGTCTTAAGTACCCAAGACAAGCACACCAACACCACTCAGACTTGTACTAGGACAGTGTCTGTAGGCAACGGGGTCAAAGACATCAAATGTACCCCAGAGACTCGCACTATTGGTGTAGGAACTGAAAATATACAAGGAAGTGCCTTAAACCAAACAACAGGGACTGCCGCCAAGTTAACCCGAGACGCTGGTGTTGGATTTACAAACATTAATGATCATTTCCTGATTGGGCTGAAAAGCCGGAATATGGCCTCTGGACCCTCTCATCTACCTGACCCCATTAAGACAAGGAGCATTGGTGTAGGGGAGGGGAGGATACAGGATCTGTCCGTCTCATGCAGTGCACCTGGCCAGATGATCCAGAGATCTTCACAGTCTCAGTGGGGCCCCGAGCTGAACCATTACATAGAGAAGATGCAATGGCTTCTCAGGGAGCATGGGGACCTGCTGACTGATGGCCAACCTCAGAGGAGAGAAGGATTTGTCCCACAACCCAGTAGCCAAGGAAGTGCCAACTCCAAGCTGTCCTGCAATAACGAAACTGCAGCACAAGGAGAAACAGAAGTCCATCCTTTAGGTCCTCAGCCATCAGGTAACTTTGCAGATTTCTTTGCTAATGTATCTGACCAAAAAGCATTGTGCGTATCCTCATTTAATCACATCTTAAGGCACACCATATGGCTTTCCAACCCTTTGAATTATTGTAATCCTGATCACGAAAGTCTATCACATCCTGTGTACCACCTGATTACAACAGTGTGGCACTATTGGCCAAAAACACCTTTATTTACTTTGTTTCACTATTTTATAATAACATAAACGTTTGTAATGTTTGTATCATTGTGCTGGAACTATTAAAAACCATCGGCATTACACTCTTTCTCTGTTGCAGTCAGCGGAGAGTTTCAATGTCCATCTCCACTCTTAGATGACTCTTCCAAATGGGACCAAGCAAACCCAGGATTCTGCCAACTGAGTGGCACTAATTCAGAGGTGAAAAGAATGATACAGATGTTGGAACAACAGGCATCCTCTTATCTGCAAGGTAAACATGCACATGTCTGTGTCTATGTGTTATAAAGGTAATCTACACATGAAGACAGTAAACATTGGGTGGGTAAGCATATGTCTGTGTGAAAGAAGCTCCCAAGGCCCACTCTAAACTTAATTTAGGTTTAGAGGAAGTGGCTGCCTTTGGCGCTGCGTGTTTGCTTTTTGAGGTATACTCTTGTAATGTTTGGAATGATATCTGGTTTTGGAGGGCGTCTCGTACCACATACCAGTCTGTGGCAGTGGGTCTAAAATGGAGTGACATCGTAGGAGCATCTGTTTATAGAGGAAACTTTCCCTTTTTAAAATGAGGCCTTCAGATTGGTAAGAAACTATTAAGCATGATGAATATATCCTCAGTACGTCCTGCCTCGATTGGCCAAGGGGATGTCTGTGTATTTGGAGTATTTGATAAAATACAGTGCATATGGCACAATAATAATTGTGGTGTGTGTAAAGATTTCGATTGTTTCTAGACAGGTCATCTTATCCCGGTGTGCGGTCTGTAATGAAGAAACGAAATGGTGACCAGGGTTGTAGCAGCACCAGGAAGAGCATGAAATTCATGAGGGTGACCACAGGGTAATCATCTAATGTCAAAACTGTTGAAGACAAAAGTATAATAGCATATTTTATGTATTGACTTCCATGTTTTGCCCTTAGATTGGATCCCATGTCTTCTTACGAATTGTGTGCCAGTGCGCATGCAAACTCTGAGGAAGAGGAAAAGAGGGGAAACAAAAATTCAAGGGAAACTTCTCAAGATGGAACGCAAGGAAGGAAGGGCAAAGGTGGTTCCAACAAGGGGTCAAAAGGGACTCCAACATCGCATTCGCAGAGGTAATGATTTAAAGCCCAAAAATCTCAGTACAACAATATTGTTCAGCATTGTGCACATGTCAGTCACACCTTGAAGGGTTCTGCTCAGGTCTGAACTCACACTGTGTAACCTTTAGCCTGTATTCCTTTCAGGTGTAAGTTAAGTGAAAAGATGTTTTCTGCTTGTCAAGCCTTGAAGATGCACCTGAGTGATGACCCACCATTATCCAGCAGAGAATTGGTATGTTTTGTTCAATATATTCCGCTTGAGGGCCGTTGAAGGTCACTATATGTGCATGTGTGTATGAATGTGTGTGCATGTTGAATTGAATGTCACTGCATGGCTGCAGAGATGTGCTAAGGCAGGGTGTGTTCAAGCATACTATTTAAAAAAGAAATGGCTTTTGCATTGGATAGAAAAGGCACAGGAATGTGTCGGCTCTGTCATTTTCTGTTATTACATTTTTCTGGCGCTTGAAAGGAATGCCATTTTTGCAAGGAGTAAAAGAGGCTCCTTGCTACCAGGATAATTTGGTAAACAAATAGAGAGAATGAAGTTCAACGTTATTTCTCTTACATTCTTGTAAGAAGAAGATTCTCCTTTATCTTCAAAGTACTTTAAATGATGGTGACTTTTATAGTAGCAAATAACACATTCATGTCTTTTGTTGTCCTTTTGCAGCATGACTGTCTACAAACAATCGAGCAAGAGTGGTTTTCTGTATCCAGCCAAAAGTCAGCCACTCCTGACTCAATGGATGATTACTTGTCTGCATTTCGGGTCATTTCACCTTCAGTATTACAACATATAGCTAACATGGCTGACGTCAATGGAAACACAGCTCTGCACTACAGTGTGTCCCACTCCCACTTTGCAATTGTCAAGAAATTGCTTGATGCAGGTACAGCAATGTAGAGGGTGTTATGTTTTCTTACAACATTGTGCATTAGTGCTCTGGTTCTGTGTATCTACAGTATGCTCCCTAATAGCGGGAGCAATTAGGTTGTGAATCAGTGAGTGCATCATATGGTGTTTTTTATACAACAAATGAGTCAAATTAGCTCTAATTTTCACAATAATGAAATAAGGAAATTGTTTGTATATCTTAATGCTATTGCCTATCCCAGGTGCACTCTTTTCAAACTCCAAAGGGTAATAAGGATAATAGATTTTTGCGAAAACAGGATGAAGGAAATACATTTGGCAGGCTGACAAAATATGTTGGGTTTTACCTAGTGGTGCACGATAATTATCGGCCCGATAATTATCGGTCCGATATTAGGGATTATGACGTCATCCCGATAAACCCGATAACAGTATTAATAGCCCCGATAATATACAATATATTTTTTGGGTAAAAAGAAAGAAAAAAATACTGCGGTGTGGGTGGATTGGGATGAGGGGCGCTTGTTTTTCACTCGGCTCCTCCCGTTTTGCCAGTACTGTGGTATTAGTGGTTTAGGAAGAGGGGAGTTTTTCACAAATCCAGCGCTCCCTAACTCATGCCTGGCTGTGACGTAAATGGTGTGCAGCCGTGAAACCAGGACAGTAAACAAACATGTCGTCGGTAGTATGGGGCTATTTCAAAGTTTCAGAGTTAGATAGTTCGCTTGCTATTTGTATTAACAAATGCAATGCACACTCCTTCATACTCTGATCGATAACGATATACGGGACATAAGTTTCACCACGGACATATGGACCAGTGATGTTAGCCCCGTTAGCATGCTAGGTCTGACGGCGCAGTGGCTGGACAAAGACTACAAACATTGACTGATTGACTCAATTATATTTATTTGGGAAAATAAATATGGTCACTTTGAAGAGTCAAAACTGTTCTTGGCTTTGTTTTGTTCATAGTAGTAATGCTCATGTCATTTGCTCACTACTAGTCTTTTTGTTACCACCAGGTGTGCAAAAACTACAGGTACATATAATATATATATATATAATATTATTATCGGTTATCGGTATCGGTATCGGTCTTGAGAAGCAGGAAGTTATCGGTATCGGTTTCAAAAAACCAATATCGTGCATCCCTAGTTTTACCATTAAATCTGTTTTGAAAATAACAATATTTACAACAGATACGAAGATGTACTTTAGAAATCCACTTCTAATGGAGGGGATATAGCATTTTTACTTATTTTTATCAAAAAGCTTTGCTACATTTTTCAAAAAGAGATTGATCCTTCCTCTGTGTGGTTGAATGGGAGCATAACAATTAGCAAACTCAAACTAAACACTAACCCACTGTTGCAAAAATAATATACAATGTTATTTTTGAACATTTCAAAAGCATGATTAGAGATTGTTGTTATGTTGCATACAATGAATACTCAAATGACCATGAACTTTGTATGATGGTAACAAAATAACTTTAATTGAACCTCTTCTGAAATTGTTAGTGAAGGTAGTGCTGTGCTTTACAGGATGCACTTCATGTGGCTCGTGTAGGCAAGTTCAAATGTAAACTATGTAGAGAGTGGGCACTTTGAGCAAGGCTAAAATATATTTGTAATGTTGTGGCTTTGCACTTGATGAGTGTGCATTCGATGTCAGAAAATACAATCTAAGTGTATCAATTTTAAACTTTTTAGTCAATATAAAGGAAAGATTTTGCGAGTACAAGCAATAAATAAATAAAGTTATAAACGTTTTTCATCCTTACTTATGTTTGCTTTACTCTATGTTTTTTCTACTCTCGCCAATTGACCACCATGGCTGCAGAGGTGTGTAACGTTAATCACCAGAACAAAGCCGGGTACACGCCCATCATGCTGGCTGCACTCGCGGCTGTGGAGAGTCCAGAGGAACTGAGAGTTGTGGAGCAGCTCTTCACAAAAGGAGACGTCAATGCCAAGGCCAGCCAGGTCAGAGTGCTCTCATAGGGGTAGGGGCTGTGGGGCCCTGCTGATTCTCTCAATGGGCCCTAATGCTGTTCTGGGTACTTCTGAAATAAAAAAAACAGCATGTTGTTGACCCGTTAATAATATAGAATTGGATGTGTTTTACTTTTTTAGGTTGTTAGGGTTACTGCAAATTTCACAAAGTTAAGTTCAAGAGCAATTTAAGACTACGTAGAAGGACATGTAATACCCATTTCTAGTTTTTGGTCATAAAGGGCAGAAGTATTAAGGAAAGTTAGCAGCGAATGAATGAAAATAAGTCCTACAACTACTTTCGGTTCATGCATTTATTTGTTCACACGTTTTCATAAACATCTTGGCTAATTACATGAAAGACAACAAGAGAGCATTAGTTTTAAATATTTAAAACAGATCTTGACTTTTTTATTCCTATCAGACAATTGAGTTTAAGACTTTTTGAGGACCTGCAGAATCATCAGAGAAGGTTTTATATAGGGGATTCAAACAAATTGTGAAAGTGAAATAAAGACAATGGGCTGTGCTATGAATTACAATTTCTTGCGTAGACATAATTAGTACTATGTTACAAAATCAAGGAAAATATATAAGATCAATTTTAGGAAATTGCAGAACCATGCAATCAAGCATATGTTTTTATTTTCAATTAGTGAAGAATGGAGAACGTGTGAGCTCTATGGTTCCACCACCAAGCTGTGATTCCATATTTGAAATGTCTGACATGTGCCAACTCTGCATCATTAACCCTGTTTCCTGTCTGACCCTGTGGTCTGCGTGCAGGCCGGTCAGACAGCTCTGATGCTGGCTGTGAGTCACGGCAGGACGGACATGGTGCGGGCTCTGCTGGACCGAGGGGCCGACGTCAACCTGCAGGATGACGAGGGCTCCACGGCGCTCATGTGCTCCAGCGAGCACGGACACGCCCACATCGTCAGACTGCTGCTGGCACAAGACCACTGTGATGCCACCCTGAATGACAGTGTATGTGAGTCAGTACCTCGCCTCCGGGCAGCCTCTAAAAATGTGGTGGCTTCAAGCTTTGAAACTAAGGGATTCCCACTTTGTGTTACATTTCACATCCATGTAGTATTATAAAAGCAGAGTTAACATTCAACATATCAAGGAGACAAAGGCAAATCAATTGTATTTAATGGAATATGTAGGAGGCTCAGGGGGAAGAATAGTTGCCTAACAACAGAATGGTTGGTGGTTCCATCACCATCCTCTGCAGGAGGAAGTGTTTTTGGGTAAGATACTGAAGCCCAAAAATGTGTCCTGTAAGCATGGCGTCGATCCAATCCAATCCAACTTTATTTATAAAGCACTTTAAAACCTCCAGACCAAAGTGCTGTACAGAGAGATACATAACATATCAAATCACACAGCTCAGCTCACAAAACATAAAAATATAAAAGATACGAAACACAAAACAAACCAGAATAAACGTAACAATTACAAAATAAAAACAAAAACATATAAACAACCATATAGTACAAACAATAGACCACTGAAAGCAAATAAAAGCAAAAATCTACTCGGTTCCGAATGCTAAGGAGAAGAGGTGGGGTTTAAGACGGGATTTAAAAACAGACAGTGTGGGAGCCTGTCTGATGAGCAAGGGCAGGTCGTTCCACAGTTTAGGGGCGGCAGTAGAGAAAGCACGGTCCCCTCTGCGCTTAGACTTTGTTTTTGGCACCCTCAGGAGCAACTGATCAGCTGACCTGAGAGTGCGAGTGGGCGTGTAGCTGTGTAACAGCTCAGAGAGGTAGGGCGGGGCCAGGCCATTGAGGGCTTTAAAAGTAAATAAAATAGTTTTTAAATGAATCCTCGAAAGAACGGGCAGCCAGTGGAGTGAAGATAAAATGGGGGGAATGTGCTCGTGTTTGCGTGTGCCAGTTAGTAGCCGTGCTGCTGCATTTTTGCACCATCTGCAGGCGAGCAAGGGAGGACGCACTTATCCCCATATATAGTGCATTACAATAATCCAAGCGGGAGGTGACAAAGGCATGGATTACTGTTTCAAAAAGCTCACTATTTATAAAAGGCTTTATTTTGGCTAGCTGCCTGAGGTGGAAGAAGCTGTTTCTAACTACTGCCTTGATCTGGCTGTCCAGCTTGAGTTCAGGGTCCATCTTTATCCCAAGATGTGTGATGGTAGGCCTGGTGGAGGTCGCTTTGAGTTAAATGGAATGTGATGAAATGACTGGTAAGAATGGAGCTCATCTGTATTACCAAATAATAGGGCTGCAAAATGAATAGATTGTACATTAAAACCATCAATGAGCAATATACAGCAGAGAAGTCGTTAATGTATTTGTGTTTGTGTGTTTACAGGATGACAGCACAGCCCTGTCCATCGCCCTGGAGGCGGGACATCATGACATAGCAGTGCTCCTTTATGCACATGCCAACTTCTCCAAAGGACAGACAGGGGTAAGTGGGTTCAAACTAACATTTAAACAAAGTAGTTGTGAGTAGTTTTCCCTAAAACGTGTATTGTGTTTATATGTTTTAACAGGCAGCTGCTCGTCACAGCAGCAGGTCTCTGTCCTCCTCTGGTGGCAGAAACATCTTCGAATGAGCTGATGCCCCAAAGGCTGATGCTTTTTGGATCTTATTTTTGAGGTGATTCAGTATCATAGCCTTCGTAACAGTGGGGCAATTTGAACAGTGTCAGTATCTTACTCAAACTTTTCATTTAAATGACATTATGCTAGTTATTCTCTGAAATGTATTCAATGCATAGTATGTATTAACTCGGCAGGTAACATATGCATGGCAGAGTTATTGTTAATCCATCTGAACAAGGGTTGATAATTAATGTTTATATCCGGCAGTCATCTAATATTTACAATCAATTATTTCTTTAATCATTATAATTTTTATTTTCCAAATTATATTTTATTGTGATATTTTTTAATATATGTATGCAAAATAGTATTATAATATTATACAAAAACATATACAGTACCATCAAACTCATAGACATGTGAGAGTAAATATGCAAATGACTAAACCTAGATAATAAATAGCTATAAATTGTTTCCATTTTGTCAATTTAGTAAAACAATTAGGGGGACTTTGGGACTAACTTATTTTAGGCTATTTGTGTTTTACGATTGAATTGTATTTAAGTTTATACTTTTGCTGTATCTGTACTGCTTCCATAGAATAATCATACAGCATGATATGTACTGTCAGGAATATTTTAACTTTTGGAAACGCAACTTTCTTGCTTGGATGAGAAGATAAATATAAATTGATAATAATAAAGGTTTCAGTGTGGGATGGACATTTATTTAATTTGCTGTTAATAAGTTACTCAATTAGTTGGGGAAATAATGCCTGTTGAACCTCACTGGGTCATGAACATCTCTTTCCCTCATTTTCACATCTGGCAGACACCAGTTCGATTTATTTTATTTATTTATTTTTGTAATTGTTTATTTGAACCGGGACAGTGCACATCGATAAACACTTTAAAACAAAACAATGCTTACAAGCGTAAATGAGCCGGATTTTAGCTTTAAGCACATTTCCATCCGCAGTCCCGTCACATACAACATACAAGAATAAAATACATGACATGCAGAAAGAGCATGAGCAGCACACAAGCATTTACCACATGGCAGTACACTGTAGCAGCTACAATATTAAGTGCAAGAAAAGTGCTACATAAAGTGCAAGAGGAGATGCCCCTGTGTTAAAGTGCATTTAGCGGTGATTACACGTCTGTTTGTTTCTCAACCATTCTTTGAGTTGACCTTTAAAACTATTGAGAGTGGGACAATCCTGTATCTCAGTTGGGAGGCTATTCCACAATGAGCTGCCTTTAACGGAGAGGACATTTTGTCCAACAGTGGTCCGTCTGCGCTGGACTTCACAGTCTCCTCTGGTTTCTGACCTAGTGCAGCGTCCAGTGTGTTTTTTGTAGATGAATTCCCCTAAGGGGGGGGGGTCCAGTCCATGTAAACATTTATAAATAAAACACATACTTTTAAAAGACTTAAAATTGTCAAAACTCAAGAAATTGTGTTTTTCAAGGATGGTACAGTGGTGGTATGCATTTGGCTTTCTGTCAAACACCTTGATAGCTCTCTTGTACAGCTGTTCTATTGGTTTCAGGTTTGTGGCACAAGCAAACGACCAGTTTGTAAAACAGTATTCAATATGGGACAGAATCATACAGTGGAGGTATGACTTTGCAGCATTGACAGTTAAGAAAGGTCTGATTTGCAAGTTGAATTTAACGGTATTGGATACCTTCTTAATATGTTTCTCAAAAGTCAAGTTCGAGTCCAGTATGACTCTAAGATACTTGAAGTGGGGGACTAGTTCTAATTCTGCTCCGTTTAAAAACACATTGGATCCTTCGATTTTGACTGGTCGTTTACTGAACATCGTGCATACCTACCTCCCTGTTCTTTCTCTAACACCTCCATTCGCCACTCGTTTCCTTTCACCTCCCTTGGTTCTAGTTGTTATTATCTTTTCATAAGGATAGGGCCTGACAATGCTTTAACGGATGACCAATAGAAACAACTAGCTTATTCGTTACTGGCTTTGGCCTGATCAAAGAATGCTTGGCACTCTCCGTGTTCACAACTCCTCAAATTAAAACTGAATTTCAGTTTTGAATAAGCTATAAAGAATGAATAAAACATTCGGAAAAAACCTGCTCCCTGGTACAGGCTGTTTTAATGAATATTCCATAAGACCTATAGAGAAGAGTGTTTGTGGGGCCATGTTGGTATTAAATGTACGAAGAAATTATATTCTGAATTATCCATGCACCACATGTCACTGTTTAATTTTAATAGGAACACTGATAGAGGATAAATATGTAAACAAGTATAAATTAAATAATAATAAATTACAAGAAATCATAAAATACTGTCAAGCTCTTCAGAATTTTTGCAGTTTTCCCCGCTTGAAAGGG
>CALSBZ010046939.1:640995-664322 GCA_943591055.1 Gobionotothen gibberifrons
ACAATGACCACAACTTTGTTTTCTTTTTAGTTCTTCTTTACTTTAGTTTTTGTTGTTGCAGTACAGCATATGTAGGTAGTACAGTTGTACGGTTGTAAGGTTGTGAGTAAGTAAGTAAGGTGAAAAAGCTTAAATGAAAAATAAAAAAGAAGTACTGTAAATACAATGCACATGAAATACTAAATGCAAAAATACATGCTTTACATATATTTTTTAACACTTGTGAATATTGTTTTTACTTTCTTTATGTATCTTTATGAGTTAGGTTTTAAACAGTTTTTAACTTATATATATATTCTAATATGAAATGCAAATATAATAGACTGAATTTTTAGCAGCATTCAAACCGTTTCTATCAATCTACATATCTTAACAAATCACATTCGTTTTTTAAATCAACACTCATGTTGCTTTAGCTTGAGGACATCAAACAAACAAATGAAATGCACGTTCTGACGTGCGCCACGAACGGCAAGTTTTATGACTCTTAAATAAACAGTCTGTCTCTCACCGGCCGCTTCTTCAGGTTTTATGGCTGCACCAGTGCCAGCGGCGCCGGATTCATTTCAGAAGTGGGGGGGCCAAAAAGTGCGTGTGTATGTGACATACTTGCCAACCCTCCCGATTTTCGCGGGAGACTCCCGTTTTCCTCCCGGGGTCATATTTATCCCGCATTTCTCCCGATTTCTGACTAAATCTGATTAGTTTCATTCTAACATAACGCACCAAATGTTACTGTTTCCACTCGGACTTCAATACAGCTACACCATTGTTTGGTTTCCATGGTAACGTGTCTCTTTAGTAGCGCGAGCAAATGAAAGTCTGTGAGAGGGTGTTCAGGAGGAAGATAGAACATGAATGGACAACTGGACCCTCTGCTCACTCCTTCCCTGTAAATTAAACTATACAGGTCCAGCACACACATACAGCGCAGTTGCTCATTCCATCTCTTCTTTTTTCCTGCTACGCTCTTGTTTGACAAGCTGAATGTTGACTGGTGTTTGACTGAAGTAAGCTCTGTAAAAAGTTCCAGTTATTAACTCGTTACTCTGTATTTACAAAGAGTCATCTCCACATTTGGAGAAAGTTAGCCTACAAGCCGTTTGACAGCAGCAAATCTGCATATTTCACAGAAGGCTCGTTTAGTGGTTTTGCAAATAATTAACCACTCTCTGTTTTTGTACCATTCTGCATTGAAGTACCTTTCTCTTTGCCCAAATAAGCTTTTATTTGCCCGTCTCAATGTCCCGACAACAAACCTCCATGCAGTCGGAACCAGCCTGTTTCGGTTCAACGATGCCGGCGGCGGCGGTTTTGACAGTCTCTGAAGCGGAGCTGCTTTTGCATTCATCTGCGCTGGTTCTGTTTGAAGGACCAGGCTCCGGAGTTGCCGATGTCAGGGATGTGACGTTCAAGTTGTTTAATTTCAGTTTAGTTTGACAGTATTTTGTTTTCTTATGTGCCGGTTCTTCTGACATGTTTGCAAGTTTATCTATCTAGGTTAACGGCTGACACACACCAACGTAACAAATAACGTAATAAATAAACACATCTAAGCTTTTTTATTGGTTGTAATTTAGCCTACATGGATACATTTGAATGGTGTGACAATGTCCTATTGGATTGGATTACAATATACATATTCTTCCTGTTATGTCTGCCTGCTTTATTTTACCAAATGCAAAGTGACCTGCTGCTCCATCGAAATCAGTCGCAGTGACCCGAAGACACATTTTGAGTTGTATACACTGCTGGAAAGAGGAGATTCATAGCTTTCTAATGATATCAGGATTGTTTTTGTACTCCAAATAAAGCAAAATAGGCCTATGTCACATTATATAATGACTGTCACCGAGTCATCATTTTGAGAAAAGGGCCTTTAAAGTTTCCTCTTCTCTGGATCGATCTGATTGATTATTAGCGGAGCAAATGATCAAAGTAGTAACGGAGGGAAGATATTTTCGTTTGGATTACTGGTCTTGGGGAAGCTCGCGAGTGTGTGTGTGTGTGTGTGTGTGTGTGTTTTTGTTTGTATACGTGTGTGTATTTGTATACGTGTGTGTGTTTGTATACGTGTGTGTGTTTGTGTATTTTTGCGTTTGTGTGTATTGTGTTTGTTTCCCGGGGAAAATACTCACGAGAAACACTGTTGTTATGCCTGCTGTGACGTTAAGTTACTCCGTTCTCTGCTTGTAATTATGCCGTTACAAGCTTCAAAGCTGTATTTATCATCTGAATTTGCCGAAACAAGTTTAATATTCTGAAAGCCAAGACTTTGTTTAATTGAAATCAGATGAAAACAAACTGTGACGGACCCTGCCGTGTTATCTATGATTACTATACACCTTACATTCATAATGTCAGCGGAGGGAGGGGAAGCAGCGCTGTGGAAGAGCAGAGTGGCGAGTGAGAGCTGCCATCTTCCCTTTACAAGCTTCAAAAATCCCTGTAGCTACTGAGATTGAATATAACAATCAAAAATAAGAAAATATACACAGCTAGATCTTTTTTTGCGTTTTAGATGCGACTTTAGAGTAGAGGGGAATTATTGAAACGGGATGTATACAGCGTTCCGCGGCAACCGCCGCTGCGAAAATGTGGGGCAGGGCTGTAAAGTGGGGGGGCCAATGGCTCCCTGGCCCCCCCGCTTCCGGCGCCCTTGACCAGTGCTGCTTCTTGAAGTTTCTTCTGCGCGACGTTGCTGCTGCTCGACGCATGCTTTTTGGTTGGTGGTGGCGGATTGTGGAGAATTCTTCTCCTTCTCCCTTCTCTCCCTCTGTCGTTTTTTGATTACCCTTCTTTCAGGTGCGGTGCCTTTAAAGGTGCAGCGACGCTGATTTGTAATTAGGGACTGATTTCAGACAGCTGCCACTCTGTCGATCAGCCCGACTTTTTAACCCTTTCCTGTGAGGATTTTTCCAAGTTGACTGCACAAATACTATAGGCCTTTTTTAAAGTGTGAATATAGAATTCAATCATTAATACATTGTTGACATTAGTGGAGCATGCAGGACACAGTGGGTTCTGTATCCATCCTTTCACTTTTGTTTTTTACGACAAAAAAATTTGCATTTCCCTTATGCATAGGTTTTAAAGTTGGACGTGATAAGAGGCAGGGGAGGATGTCTGCATGATGTTGTCATTCCCTCTCGTTTCGGTGCCACATTACTGAGTGCTTTTGCAAGTGTGACTGAGAGCACTTTCCAGCTACAGCAATAAAATACCATGATCAACTGTAGGAGGTCTACCATCAAAATGTGCCGTTGCCATGGCAACAGTCAGTGGTTTCGAGCAAGTGGTTATGGGAACCTAATGACATGATACCTCTCTTTGATCCTTGTTAGCTGACCCAGTCACTTTACATGAACACACTGAATAGAAACATCACTACACCTCATTAGAATAGAAGCACAAATAACAATGATAAGGGCTACCTTATTTTTCCTTTTGTGAAACAAAAATATTAAATGTCAAATGAAACTGGCAAGCAATGAATATCCACGGTGTATATAAAAAACACAAACCGGTGCTTTTTCAGTGTGTTTAGGTCTTTAACCTTTTCCACAAAGACACAGTTAGCTGTCTCAGTGGAGTGGTGAGCACGGAAACCTAACTGCATTGGGTGGAGTGGAGTGAAACCTTTGTCTAAATGTTTGGTGATTAGTTTTGACACCCATTTCTCAGTTATCTTAGAGACACAGGGGAGGATGCTGATTGGTCTGTAATTGGACATCATTGCCTTATCCCCAGATTTAAAAATCGGTGTCACCGTGGCCACCTTCCAGGATGATGGAACTTCCCTCGTGCTAATAGATTGATTCACTAGCATACTAATTGGTTTTATTAGAACGTCAATATTTGTCTTTATAAAGTTGGTGTCTAAATCATCTGCATCCCTAGCCTTAGAACCTTTTAATCCTAAAATTATATTTTTTACCTCAACCTCTGTGATTTCCTCCAGCTCAAAAACGGGATGTGTATCCACAGTCGGGCTTTGGGAGACCTCAGACGGCGGGAAGAGCTTTGTGATGTCCAGAGCACTATTTATAAAATACTCATTGAGAGAGCTGGCCAACACTGCAGGGTCTTTTATCAGGGCATCATTGATTTTTAATCCTAGTACATTATTTTCCTGTTTGGTTTGTTTACCTAATAGTTTACTTAGGATTTGCCAAATGTTTTTACTGTTACCTTTCGCACCTTCAATTATATTGATGAAAAAGTTTGCTTTGGCCTGTCTTATTGTTTGAGTTACCTTGTTACGAGCATGAGTGAATTTCTGTCTGTCAGTGGATAGTCCGGATTTCAAGCTCTGCTTGACGCCTGTCCTTTTTGTGTACAGAGGGAAACCAGTTGGTCTCTGGATTTCATTAAATTCCTGCACTGTAGATTTAGCCAGGGAAGATGATGTTGCTTCCTGTCCCTAAGGCACCCTCTCCTTGAGAAGGAAGACATTGTATCATTAATTTTTAGATATAAACAGATTACTGTTTTCACCAATGTCTTCAGAGGACAGAGTGTCCCCCCCAATTAATCATTTTCACTGCCTCCATAAAAACGTTGTTGCAGGTTTTTGGGGATGAAGCGAGAACCCAAGGCAGGGGTTTTAGGTGTGGCCATGAACCTTTTTTTGTGAGTTTCCTGGCTAAAAGAACAAGATTATGGTCAGAAAGACCAGTCAGGAAGTTGTATGTTTTAATTATTCTGTCAGCTTTGTTTGTAAATAATAAATCTATCATGTCCAGCTTCTAATATCTGCCCTCTAAATCTCATGTGTCTTCTCCTCTAAGATAAAGTCACAAACCAAAGGGGACACATTTAAATTGCACGCCCCATCTGCATTAATCTACCAAAACCCCATCAGCTCTCCATGGATGGAAGTGCTCTGCTGACGTCAGTGAGCGGCTAGACAACTCATTAAAGCCAGCTGAAGCAGGCTAAACTGCATGTTATCCAACACGTGTGTCACTTCTGTCCGTTCAGATGCCTGTTTTTACTCGTCAATACTTCTACTAATAACATTATTTGTAAGATACAGGACAAGCTTGTTTACCTTGACTGCCAGCTGCTGCCTCTTCAGCGGCTGATAGGAAAAGGAGTATTTCTGATATTTCCCCACAATTTACACTTGTTATAATAGAAAACATTAGACCTTGACCTTATTTTTGAATGTAAAAAGTATTCTTGCATACTGTAGTACACATTCAAATACAGAATGGTCGAGAAATAAAATGTTTTTCATGGTGACTGAAGAGAATAAATTCAATTTTTATCTAAGAATATAACAGCACTGAATGCAATGTCCTTCATATTAATCTAATAAAGAAATACATGAGATTTAAAGTAACTTTTAAGAGAATTTGATAGAAAAAATGCATTTTGTTTTGATATACAGACCTCTAGGCGGCTATAAGAGTATGAAAAAGACTGTGCTAATATCAACCAAGACATCCAACAGTGAGGGCCTAGCTGTTGATTCAGAGGTGGTATTTGTGGTTCTATTCTAAGGCCTTTCTTTGGATAGCATGAATGTAATGTAAAAAATACACCCTGCAGGGTTAAGAATGACAAAAGGCCTTGGCCAGCTGCTAGAAGAGGATTAGGACCCTTTACTGGTCCCCTAGAGGAAATTCAGTTCAGAACTTCATTGTGTGACATGGTCTGTGCTGTTTTCCTGTGATGCGAATTCTGACATACTTTTCTGTTTTGCTGCAGCATTTTGTGCACACGCTTGGAAAAAACAACAATTGATTCACAGAAACCAGATGTTTTCGTCCAAACTAGAAAAGCATGGCTGTTTTGCTACAGTTGTTACAGCTCAGCAGATTAGTCTTATGGAGATATTTTCCCTTTGTGTCTTGGCACAGAAATGACATCTAATCTGAGTCCAAATGAATGCATTAGTCACCATGCCGGAATGCTCTGGCTGTATACAAACAAGGGAGACATCTTAAGTTAGACTTTGGGCTGGGGGGCAGATGAGGGCATATGTAACATAAGGAAGCTGTGAAACTTAACAAGACATAAATTAGCACTTCATTTACATATTCTAAGGTTGCAGTAAAATGCATATACGAATGAGTAATATTACGAATAAATGATTAATGGTGAATGCTCTTGATTTGGCAAATGAAGCCGCCCAGAATCAGAAGGTCTTTATGGTTTCATAATCCAGAAGTAACCAAACAGACAGGCTGGTCAGCCTCTGTTTTAATCCAGATGTTGCACAGGCCAGACACACAGTCCGTAGAACTATTTTTGTTTTATAGAAACTATCAAACGATGTTCTTTAAACCATCAGCTACATGTTAGATGTTCACAGAACAAGCAATTAGGACCAGAGGTGAAAGAAGTACTCAGATCTTGTACTTAAGTCAAAGTAGAAGTATCAGAGTGTAGGAATACTCTGTTTGAAGTAAAAGTCCTGTACACTGAAAACATTTCAAAATGACTTTAATAAAATGTCAACAGATTTAACATAACTGTATCACGTTAATTAAAAGCAATAATATTAAGTTGAACCTAATATATTTTTTTAATTACTTAAAATTACTGCTTTCAACTAAACTAATACATTATGTGTAATTTGTTGACATAATACATTTAATTAAAGTCAACGTTTCAGTTTTTTCAATGTAGGCCTACTATTCAAAATGTTACTCAAGTAAGTACAAAAGTATTGGTATCTAAAAATACTTACTTAAGTACCAAAAGTGCAGATCGTCCCATTTCACAATTATATGTATTATGTGTTTTATTATAAATATTTATGCATGGACGTGTTCGTCAAGCTGGTGAAAGTGGAGCTATTTTTTTAATTTACTGCAAGGTTGTGAATTTTACGCAGGTGTAACTAAATTCTTATAGATCATAGATTTTAATAATTATCTATAACTGCAAAGTAAATAAAAGGTATTACACAGATTTAGTGGAGTAAAATATTTACCTCTGAATTGTAGAGGAGAATAAGTATAGTAGCATGCAATTGAAATACTCGATTAAAATAAGTACCTCAAAATTCTAAACAAGTACAGTACTTGAGACCATAGTTACATAACACCACTGCTTATGACCATGCACCAGAGATAGTTTCAGACCAGTGGCCACCCAGGTGCGTTTTTGTCAAACCACACAACAAATGTAAACTATAACTATAAAAAGAAAAAGATTGAGTGCAACTTCTTTTAAAAGGTAAGGATTTAGGATGACATATTTTATTTTGCAGTCATGTGTGTCATTACACAAATCACAAGGGGCTCTGACCCTGTGTTCCCTTGGCGATTACGCGCTCCAAAACGTGCACACTTAGCCCATGATCTAAGTGTGTCCTATGTGTCTGAAGGCTGGACTCATGTTCCTCAGATCCCTGCACTAGCTGACACGTTCCCACTGAAATGCAAAATTGAAAAAAAAAAATGGAGCCGATAACTTTAACAGCAGGGTAGGACGAGGGGAAAAAACCGTCTGGCATCAGTCGATATTAAAAACATGCAGAGGGAGACAAGCTCGGGGCCTTCCAGAGTCAGGAAAAAGACTTCGGAGAGCTGCAGACAGGAGATGGGTATGGCATTTCTATTTTCCCCCAGCCCATTGATTTGTATATGAAAACATAGCGCTTTTATTCTCCCCCCTTCTGGGCTCTGCTTCTGAGTGATCAGCTGATGAAGAGACTAGCAGCTCGCCGCTATGCTGGCTTGCTAATTCTCTCCCCAACAGCTGCAGCCGATCCTGGTAGCCAGCCTGCACATTGCACTCAGGTAAATATGCTCCTCCATGTCTTTCCTCTCAAGATTCAGCCAGGCTTCATCGCATGGGAAAGAGAGGAAGAGATGGATGAAACGTGTGTTTGAATGTCTGTGTGTGTGTGTGTGTGTGTGTGTGTGCGCGCGCGCTCGCTTGGGGAAAGGAGAGCGGGCGCGAGTTTATTCCTGTCTGTCTTTCTGTCTGTCTCTGTGTGAGTGAGAGCAGGGGGAGAGAGGGGGTGTGAAGGTGTGTGTTGTAACAGATGAGAGGGAATCTTTGCCAGATAAGTCTGGAAAGAGGCAGGCTTGTTATAGGAGATAGCATGGAGCACATGCACACACATGCACAGTCAATGAGGCGGCTCAGCTGTGTTATACATCTTTTAGGATTACCCTCCATCCCTCCAGTGGTCCTGTGAAAGACTGCAGCCCCTCAGAGGGAGCAGCGGGGCTTTTAAAGCCTTCATTTGAGCCGAGCGATGATGAACAGGATTTCTATTGTTACTCAATCCTCTGCATGTATTTTTGGTCAGGATGTGCATCATGCGTTTTGTCACCATCAGTTCTATTGTTTGAAGCTGTTGTAATTATTATAGTTCTGTACAGTGCTGCTCCTCTGTGCAAAATACAATCTTCCAGCATGCTTTAATCTTTGTCCTTGAGAAAAATGATTTCCTCCAAGTGCATGCTTTATTATAGGATGTAAATGTTGGTGCTCGACTGTGAGGCTGTATGATTGATGCATCAATGTGCTGTTTGGATTGGACAGCGTGCCTTCTCTAATTCCTCCTCCTCTGCTCTCCAGCCGGGCTGCTGCTGAGCTGCTGCATGCATACTCATGTTTCGGGTCTCTAATTGCCTTTGTGAAAAATACAGTGGCTGCAGCAGATATTTTGAAAAGGAGTGATGAAATGGTTGAAAACAACTCGGCATGCAGCAGACATCATAAGGCACACCGAACATTTTGTTTCTATTTCATATTTTGATATTTTGTGAAGAACCAGGAAAAATATTGTTTATTTACTGCATTTTTACTATTTGTGGTGGCATAACATGGCTCCTTATAATGTATTCACATTTGATGCATACAAAAAAATACTGCCTTCCCTCGATAATCATCTGACATCAAAGCCTCCAGATAAAATAATCTGTCCTAAATTTGCAGAGACAGCACAGCAGTTGGTTCGCCCCAGTCCATGCACATTTGTGTGCTATTGTGTTAAATAAATTAAACGCTCTTTAATTTGAATACAAATGTACTTCTGGATGCTTGAACTCCAGTACTGCTTATTTGCCGGAGAATGTTAGCTATGCCCCCTCTTAGTCGATTTGTTGACTAGTTGGTTTTTGTCTTAGTTGCTCGACCTTTCTTGGTTGATATGTTTTTTGTATATGCTGAATAACTTTACGAGTATGTCTCTGGTTAACTTGAGATTAATGTAATCGTGGAGAAACTCAGTTGTACAGATGTGTTCAAGTCAACAAAATGGTATAAGTGTTTTTTGAGGGACTGTCCAAAGTGCTTCAGTCTTTCTAAAAGATCAATTTATTTTCAAAACATAAATACAGTGTTTAGCAGTTTCTGAGCATCCCAACTGTCACATTAAAATCATAGAGTTCAACTGAATGGGAATGGTTCAGCTTTGAATGGAAATCAATCACAGTTCTCCCTTTTCATGTTTTCGTTGTTCATGTAATGTTAGGTGCAACCTGATTAACAAAGGGAGCACATATAGGCTTTGTGTGTACAACATAAACAGTAACATTTGCCTTACTCTCCCGCTATAAGTTTGTCTGAGTGTGTTGGATGTGGCTTCCTCTCCCTGCAGCCTGAGGCAGCAGAGAACGGTTCCCTGGAGGCGATGGAGGAGGACATCAGTCTAAAGAAGCGTAAAAGTGATCATCATGGGGAGACAGACCTGCAGGCCGGGCAGGAAACAGGGGAAAAGGTCAAAAGGAAGCGAGGACGCCCACCTGCTGAGAAACTACCTCCGAACCCTCCTGAACTCACCAGAACTCTGAGCACTCTGGTAGACATGGTCATCAACTACAAGGACGGGTGAGGGCGCTCAGTTTTTTACGGACACTGTCATGACACTGTGATGCAACTACATGTATGTCCAAATGCATCGACTAGCTGTCCCTGAAATCCTCAAACCCAGGGCCTGATCGTTTTGACCAGGTGTGAACACAACATCATGACCCATACATTCATTTATTCATTTCAATATAAACATGAAATGCTAAAGAAAAGCTTCAGTTTTTTTATATTTACATATCTTTTTTTAATCAGATTTAGATTTGACTTGTCTGTAAGATGGACTAGCAATAAGATGCAATAATTGCCATGAAGCACTGTTAGGCCGCTTAAGGCAAAGTAGTGCTTTGAGCTAACCTTAGCATGTTAGCATGCTAGCATTTGCTAATTCCATACATTTCAATCAAACACTGACAAGAGAATCAGATAAATGAAATGAAGTGAACCGTCACATTGTGCTTCCAGCTTGGGTCGACAGATCAGCAAAGGCTTTGTGCAGCTCCCCTCTAAGAAGGAGGTCCCCGAGTACTACGAGCTGATCCGGAAGCCCGTGGACTTCAGGAGGATCAGGGTAGGTGTCCCTGAACACCTCACAACTCACACACAGACATCCCTGCTATCTTTTCTTCTGACAGAAACTCACATAAAGGGAGATGAAACTCGAGCCGATATATAATGCATCAAAAGACAGGTGTGTGCATGGAATATTCAAACACTTCTTCAGTAAATACTGATTGAGAGAATGATTTCAAAAGTTGTAAGGGATAGTGTGATGCCAATACATTCTGAATCGTGTTTCAATTTGAAGAAAAACTTTAGAGTATAGTTTGCACTGAAACTTTTAAGAATTTATTATATTTCCCATATATTTTTTTTTAAATACCCATTGGGTTATCCAAATAGGTATCCTCTGAGTTAAAATGTGAATACTAACATTACATTTTTAAATTGTAGGCTTGACTAAATTGTTGGATGGACCAAGAAACAAACCTTGCAACACTGAAAACAACGTTTCCAAAGAATTGTACCTTTTTAAAGTTCTTCTTGCAGTGTCTTAAAATGCTATTTGTGTGTGGGAGAAAAAAACGTTTAAAAACGCAAAAAATAAGTTTCTTTAAAAGAAAAAACCTGTGTATGTGTTTGGACCTTGAGATGCTGGTAGGCAGATTTATTTTTGACCTTTGGACAGTGCCATTTAGCTGTTTCCCTCTTGTTTACAGTCTCTATGCTCAGCAGGTGGTGCTAACCTTAAAATTAAGTGTAAGTTATGAAAGTGGTTCTGATCTTATCAATTATCTCTTGCTAAAAAACGATGTAAGCTACTTGCTTGAGGAAAATACCATCTCGACAAATGCTTATTAAAGGCTTGATTGAACAGTTGAAGCTGAAAAGTGATTTCTTGTTTTGATGCCTCTGCCTCACAGGAACGTGTGCGTAATCACAAGTACAGAAGTGTGGTGGATTTGGAGAAGGACGTCTTCCTCCTGTGTCACAATGCTCAGACCTATAACCTGGAGGGATCTCAGGTGATCCCAATAGAAACATTTGTATTTGAATGCAACACAATTATTTTTCTCAGTCTCCATTCTGTTATTGTTCTAATAGATGGTTTTGGATCCTGTGAAGAACCACCCACGCTTTTTACGTATGTCTCTGTTTACCACTGCAGATCTATGAGGATTCCATTGTCATTAAGTCTGTTTTCGAGAGTGCGAGACAGCGAATTGTCACAGACGAGGAACAGAAAGTGACAGTTAGCGCCAGTCACAGCGATAATGGCGGCGGAGCTGAAGACCAATTTGTTCCATCAGCAGGTTAGAGTTAAAAGACAAACATCAGGAGGGGTGATAAGGTTTCTTAGAAGTGACTAAATGGAAGGAAACGAAAGATGAGGTCATTCATTTTCTGGTTAAAAAAGCGAATGTTTTTAATTAATTCACGTTAAAAATACTGATCCTGTTTTTGTTTTTTGAACCAGTGAAACCATTTCCAGTCCAGCTGAAGAAGAGGAATAAAGAGGAAAGACGCAGAAACGACATGGCCAAGAGGCTTCACAGTGATTTAGACAGCGATGAGGATCTAGAGGATAGCACCACAAAAGATGAAGGTTGAACTGAAGGACCCTCCATTTTTTTGTATTCTTGTTCATATGTATTCCCTACCACGTCCTTTTCATTGGTTTCTTCATTATCTGAGACAGAAAAGGAAATGAAATAGCAGAAAGGACCACTCAAAGAGAGCCACTTATGGAACAATGCGATGTATTCTCACTCAACCATGTCTTGCTGCAAATAGTGCTGTTCTTTTCAGTTAGCTGGCCTTTTACTACACTTCCCCTTGTATCTGCCTTCTGTCTCTGTGTTTGCTTCTGAAAATATTATGTATGATACCCGTTTCCTCTGACTGTTTTTAATCAATATAGTTGATTGTATGAAATGCCTTCATATGTCTTGGAGCATGGTTTGTATATCTCTTCTGAAGAGGACTCCTGCAGAGTAGCACCGCTGATGACAATGCTGACGTGTTCAAGGCTTGGGAGTTGAAGCACACGGAAAGGTGTTTTTAAAGAAAAACAATGAACACTGTAAAATCTCTGAATGTGATTTTAGAGATAATACATCTTTGATAAAATGTAAACAATTGAAAGAGACTATACAAATAGGTCTATTCAAGGGTACTCAAGTCGAACATTTGTATCCCTTGTGCTACAGTTTATTCACATATTGTACAGTTTGTGTGAAGATTAAGTTAAAAGAAACAACGTTCATTTACTCTTGGTTGTTGGGGGAGGGAGGGGGGGGGGGATAGCGGAAGATACAATTGTTAAGACAATTCCTGGAAATATGTCACTTAAACATCTGCAAAATAAATTTGACCAAAAGCCCCTCTGGTTGGCTATCAATATCATTACTATTATTACATTTCCTTTTAGCTGAAGCTTTTATAAGTATAGTCATTATAGCATTTGTGTATAATCAATCCAGCGCAAGTAGTGATAAAAGCATGAAGAATTCCACCTCCACATTAAAGCAGGATGTACAGGTAAGTATATTACCTACTGTGTGTGATGTGTTTTGACAATGGTCCAATAGGTGGTGCAAGAGAACTGTTTGGTTGTACCTGTATTTGAGGAGTTCTTTTCCAAAACGCTATATATCCATTTTAATAGTTTTCAGGAAAATGACATTTTTTACCTAGACCCACACATTTTGTTAATATTAAATGTATATATATATATATAGGATATATAGCGATGTGGCATGAAACGTTGATAGAGCAGTGAATAGGTTCAGTACACAGCAAAATGGCACAACAAACTCAATTTTCAATTTGGCTTTTATAGCGTTTTGGAAAAGAACTCCTCATTTGTTCCATATTTTCCTTAAACACATTCATATTTAACAAATCAACCTTTTATTTATGTATTTACCCATCCTCTGAACTTCATTTTCTATATGTTAGCTGCAGTAATTGGTTCAATATGTTTTGCACAGCATTTGCAGGTACAAAAGTCATACCTAACCCTAAACCAGAAAATGGTTTGGCATAGCATGTCATTTTAATTTGATTAATTATTTGATGACCATCTGTGTTCTACCCAGCCTGTCATCAAATGGTTCCATCTTTCTAATAACAGGAGGAGTTTTCTCTACACAAATCCTGACATGGAGGAAAGACATGAACATCAATACATTTCATAAGCTGCTAGAACCCTTGCAAATTGTGCTCCAGCACTCGAATTGTTAATGAATGTTTAATGATGGTCGCCCTCATGACAGCGTGTTATTTCATGTCACAAGTGAAATCTCAATCCGTGCCCTACCACCCTTTAATGGTTTTTTACCTCATAACACAAGTGCATCTTTCTGGCTCCAATGTTCACAGAGGTGGTATGCAATCACCTTTTCTGAGCGTGTTTGTGAGCGGCGTCCCACAGTCTTACATTAACTCGCAGATTTTCAAATCTGCAGAGAGCTGCAGTCTGAGCTGGTTCTCTGAGGGATTCTCAGTTAATGCCAACCTTTTACACTTCAGGGAGTGATTTCAGTCAGTGTTAATATCAGAAATATCCCTCACTGGAGCTTCAAACTGCTGTTGATTCAGTTGTTGCTAAGTTGCTGAGCCCATAGCTGTGGCGAATATTCGTACATTTTCCTCCCTACTTATCTGCGATTTGTACTTTATTCTTCTACAGTAATAATGAAAAATGTGTGCTAATGCTGAAAAAGTGTTATTGTGAATATTTGTATATGGGTAGGCCTATCAGTAATCGTTTTGAGAACCCCACATCCATTTGCAGTCAAATATCATAATATGCAGTCAAATATCAGTATGCAGGCACAGTGGAGGGCATCTGTAAACAAGGTTGAGTTGCAACATGGGGGGTATACTACGAAGCAGGATTTTCGCTTAGCCGGCTAAATTCAGGGAAAACTCCGGCTTTCCGGTCTTACGAAGCTGGTTCTCTTTTTAGCAGGCTAGATCTCCATGGTAACTTATGCTTAGCGGCTAACCTGGGGCCTATACTACGAATCTAGTTCAACCTATCCTGGATATGTTTTGAGTTATCCGGTTGACTTAATCCAAAAACAAACTGTCCATGACAACACATTAAGTTGACGAAACACTTGAGTCAAATGTAATTAAAGTCAGATCGTGTCTTAGAAAGGGCAGTGATATCATAAACCTGTTAATGTACGCATTCAAACACTTTTTCTTTTACCAGCTGTATTCACCTTGCAGGTGCAACTATGTGGCTTTTATCCTGGATAAAGTGTTTAAGTCATGGATGTTTAAAGTTTAACGTCTTCATATTTGTCTAATTATATAGTTGATTTTTCATTCAGGAAGTATGACGCGCTGCGCTGTCAGTACACTTGTCCATGTTTGTGATTGGTCGAATGCTCCAAATACCACCCCTTTCATGTGAACGCGCACCTAACTAGATAGGGCACGGCTGGCTTGAGCGATCCACTTGATAACCCGTGTCGTAGTACCGTTTAGCGAGAGCGCGTATGTTTTGGATCAGGCCAACCGGCTAACTCAAACATATCCAGGTTAGGTAGCTTCGTAGTACAGGCCCCTGGTGTGATAGCATTCAAATTCAGAGTCATTCTGCCTCTAGCATATTAATTCATTTCAGTGCTAGGATATGACTTTATCAAATAGACAAATAGCCATGCAGGGATCAATTCGGGCAAATGGCGGCCCGGGGGTTACGTCGCGAGCTGCGTACATGATTTCGTTCGGCAGCCAAATACCGCGAAATAATCTGTGACGCGTTTGTTTGTATTGTGTTTGTTTCCCGGGGCAACACTCACAAGAAACACCGGCTGTTGTTATGCCTGCTGTGACGTTAAGTTGCTGCTTGTAATTATGCATTTATAAACTTAAAAGTTGCATTCATCATCTGAATTTGGTGAAACAACAAGTTTAATATTCTAAAAACCAAGACTTTGTTTATTTGAAATCAGATGAAAACAACTGTCATGGACCCTGCCGTGTTATCTATGATTAGGCTACTATACGCTTTTCATTCATAATTTCAGCGGGAGGGAGGGGGAGCGGTGCTGAGGAACAGCAGAGTGCGGGTTGACAGGTGTCTGTCAGCAGAGACAGGCTACAAGTGTCTTAGCTAATGTCTGGGGTTAGTGTTCATGACTTCATGTTTATGTCATCTTAATGTTTAATCTTGATGCACACACATTTTCCGTGCTTTCCAATAGTTTAAAATAGTTTGATTCCACTGTTAAATAACTTGTTCAATAGAAACATGCCATTCTTGAAAAAATTAAATAACATTTTTGTGAAGTGATATTTGTTTAGTGAGCTTATTAGAGGATGTTCCTTGAAAGATTGTAAAATGTCAATGAAGATGTCAGACTTAATGTGGCGTTTGGATACTACTAGGACCCCAAAGCAGAGACTGACAAAAATAAAGTTTCAATGTGTTTAATAAAAGAAGATAGTCCACGGCAGGTACTGTAGACAGGGAGCTGGCTGGCTGCAGTAAAATCCAAAAACAAAGCAGAGGGAAAACGTCCCCGACAAAAACTCAAAAGCTCCTCAAAACTGCGAAGTGAACAAAACTAGACTCCAGGCTGCAGAAAACTAGACTCCAGGCTGCAGAAAGGCACTCCGGATCGACGAACAGCATGTCATTCTCTGGCAGAGAAGTGAGGTGAGGGCCAGGCTCTTAAAGAGCAGGTAATCATGTGAGTGGGAACAGGTGTGCCTCATCTGCAGCCAGGAGTATACCAGCCACGCCCCCTGTCACACACCAGCCCTGCAGAGACAGAGAGACAGAGTAGTGAGGGGTAAAAGGAGCAAACAACAACAAAAAACACAACAACAAAAAACCCCATGCATAAACATAACACTTAAAGGAGGGGTAGGTAAGTTTGAGAAACCGGCTCGAGATACACTTTTTGTTATATTCCATGGAATGCTCTTAATATCCTGATAGCAATGCATATTCTAAGTGCTTTGAAAAAAAAATCCATACAAATATTTCATCTGTGGAAGCCGTAATACTGTAAAAACTACGACCAATTATTTTAGCCGGGCCGGCTAAAATAACTGGTTGGCCGACCTGTCTGTCAGCCTTCAATCTCGTGCACACACACACACACACACACACTCGTGCAGTCATTGCGCGTGGCGTCATTGGGCGTGTTTCCCGTCTCCCAGCAGCAGCTCGGGAGCAGCAGCACGGAGCAGCAGCCGAGCAGCAGCACTCGGACGCAGACCGGTAGACCGGTCGCAAAAGAAAAACTGTAATGGAGCAAATTATGAAGAAAAAGAAAGTGGAAACTAGGAGAAGTCAAACCAGAGTCAATATCGGAGTTGCTTTTCAACTATGGCGACTATTTACGGAGCACACCGAGCTGATATGTAACGTTAATGTTACCGCAGCCTGCTCTAGCTGACGTAACATTTTTAATACATTTTCACAAAACAAACATGCTAGCTTCAAAAATATAAGCACTGACAATAACTGTGTTATACATTTGTTTTACATTCATTATCATGATCTTGTGCGCGTTCATGTGTGTTGGAGGAGGTGCTCTGTAGGAAGTCTGAAGGAAGGGGCGGATTCTTTTCGGTTGTGTACTTTGGAATTTTTGTGCACTCAAGCTGGTTTCTCAAACTTACCTACTGCTCCTTTAATTTGTTAATAATTACATGGGATTTGTGTGTGAGTGTGTTCCAAGTGAATCTGCGGCCCCCTGGTGGCCCGTACATACATTATGTGGCCCCCACCACCATCAAAGTTGCCCATCCCTGAGGCACAAGAACACAGTGATTAGTATGTTTTTTTGTTGATTTATGTAGATATGATAGCGTGTCTGAACTCACAAAATGGCATTTTGTTAACATGAGAGGAGTTTGTCAAGCTTAAGACTACACTGAAAAAACTGAACCGTTGACTTTAATTAAATGTATTATGGCAAGATGTTCCACATAATTGTATTAGGTCAGTTGAAAGCAATACTATTACGTTTGAATAAAGAATATTTGGGTCAACTTAATATTATTGCTTTCAACTATATCATAATACAAGTATGTGGAATCTGTTGACATAATGCATTTAATTAAAGTCAACGTTTTAGTTATTTCAGTCAAGTATAAGTCGTTGTGTCCCTGGGCAAGACACTTCACCCCAAATTGCTCCTGTGGGGATTGCCCACAGTATTGAGTAAGTCGCTTTGGATAAAAGCGTCTAACAAGTAACATGTAATGTAATGTAATGTAATGTATAATCAAGTATTCTGAATCTCACAAATCGCTTTTTCACCTAAAGGAAGTTGCACTATTTTTCGCAGAATGTCGTGTGAAATAGTTAGAAAATCTTACAAAGATGGCATGTAACTGCAGTGATCCCTGACGTATCATCTAATGCTAGCATGATTTTACATTTTTGGTCTGAGTCAAATTAATCAACGATTGTAATATAGATTACCATGAAAATCAAATTGTGCCTCTGCCGTTTCAAACTTTATAATTTAAAGAAACTAAAACTCTCAACATCTACCGAGTGGACCCGCAGAACATATTGACATTCATAGATTCCAGACGATGACTCCAACTGAGTATGTCATTACTTTCTGTAATGCCTAACTACAGTATTTACTGGATTGCCATGACATTTGGTCCAGACTTTCACATCCTTGACCTGTTTTTTCATCGAGCCCCATCCTTGTGTTCTAAAAAGATTAATTTGTTCACAAAGACTCACAAAACTAGCCCCAGTTGTAAGCCACTCTGCATTTAGTGCTAATTAGCTAATGCTAACATGTTGACACGCTAAACTAAAGGAAAAATGGTATAGCCTACATTATGAGTGCTAAATATTAGCTTCATCATTGTGAAGATCTTTGCATGCTAACATTAGCATTTAGCCTATAGTATTCTTGAAACTGAGCAAATATCTTCTGTAAAATGAACATTAGACAGACAAATTATTATTTAATTATTTTCCTCCCAGTGACTACAAGAATAATCAATAGAGAAAATACTCTTATCTGAATCGCTACCTAGTTCATTTATACATCTACATATATATATATATTGTGGTGCCGAGGAATATGGAGTCAGAGGCGGTGCATCAAAGGTGTAAGAGTGAGCTTTATTGAGCAGCTGCAACGAACGTGTCTTCGGGTCGCAGCCCGGGAAGAGAAGAGAGAGAGGAAGGAGGTGCACACAACATATAGCAAACACAACATATATGTCCGTGCGGAAACAATACCTCTACTGTAGTTCCATGTATGAATTATGTCCCCAGTGTATTAATAGGTGGTCACCACAATATATATTAAAGTCACACATCAAGCACCTTAAAGCTCATGAGAATATTCCTCATCAACCCCCCTCAATATCTCCGATTTTATAAAAGCTTCCATCATCTTATTAACTAAAGTAACCAATTTGCTGTGTTCCCAAGGTAGAACAAGATAATGAAAACTAAATCAATCAATTCCCGGTATTGAGATACCCTTCCTCATCATTTAATGAAGTGTCAGAAGTAAAAAGCTCCTCACAGAGATTAACAATGTCTATGGGGCGGCTAAAAGGTGTGTGCTTTTACAGTGAACAGCTCAGGAAAACAAAGTGGATGAGAATCACACATCCAATGACACGTCGTAAACCTAATGGAGGGGCAGGGATAGAGATATTGCTGAAGGCATATAGACTAATGGTTTGGAGATTAGTGGGCCCAGAGGGTGACTTTAATCTGTTGAGACGACATCAATTTTCTTTACCCATAGGAAACAGATTTAATAGATGGATAGTTTATCACAGCCTTCGCTAATCACCTGTAATATCAGTTGATCACATTCGGCCTCATTGCTCATTTACTCAGTCTTGGTAGGAAACACTTGTCTTTGATTTTATGCTTCATTTGCCTGACAGGGTGGGTCATTTTGAATGTCTCATGATGTTTAAAAGTGTCCCTCACTGAGGATGATTCCAGCTGTTGGTGTCAGTGCTTGAGTGCAGACAAGTTCGTTTGTAAAGGTCATTCAAATACAGCAGCTGAAATGTGTTATAAGAAAATGAATCAAAAATAAAAGTTACTTGGAGACGCATCTCACAAGTTCCTTCACAATGTACAATCCTCTTTTGACAATAAGGACATGTATATGAAGGGGTTTTTGATCAATATAAACCAATACAAAACATGTTGGGTGTTATCATTAGGCAAGCAAAGGAAAGTAGAAAAATCCTCTGTGATGCAGGTTACCCTGGGGAAATGTGTATTTAAATATGAGCTCTAGCTGGGTTTCAGAATGCAGAGTACAGTACAGTATCAGAACAGATTGGATGGAGAAAATGAGATAGCAAAGAAGTCTCAAAAGGCCCAACAGATCAGAGCTTCTGGCTGGCAATGTCTGCTGATTTGGAGTTGCATTAAGTCAGGGAAGGATCAGAAATCCCTGGGTGCACAGTTCTCCACCTCTCTTAAGCCCTCAAGGAAGGGCGTTGTCACGCTCTGTGAAGCTGTTTTCATTTTTTAATTAAGAGCCATTCCTAACTCCAGGGCAAGGTGATCTGATAACCTCTAATCAACTCTAAACATGACATTCAGACAAAAATGAATTTGGGAATGGAAATTATAACACGTACCAACGAATTATGGAGTGCCATGCCACAATTGTCTTTTGGCAAAGAAAAATAAGCTCAACAGAACCCACAATTTATTCTGATAGTATTTATTCTTATCGGAATTATACAGTATGTCAACGTTTCAGATTTTCTGATTCTTATTCTGATTTCAAATCCCAGCCCTTGAGTGAGAAAATGATGCAAAAACAAGGTTTAGTCTAATTTATATTAAATAAAAACAATTATCCATAAAAAGGCCTCTGTCAAGGACCACCATAATTAAAGAAGTACTCAGATAGATTTGTATCACCAGTGGTTTTCAGTTCAAAGTAACTTGCCCCAGGATTAAAGGGGCTCACTTCAACCTGAGAGGGAGCCCCAGATATGTGTTCTCTCTGTTCATTAGACTTTCCCCCAGAGAAGCTGTCTCTGATCCCGTGTTACTCCTCTCTCATGCAGGTCTATTAAGCCCAGCTGTAGCACAGGTATCCCTTTGTACTTGTCAGTGTCAGATCTCAACTTCCATGGCTTCAAAAACATGAAAAAAGCCTACCAAACTAAATTCCTGCAGAAAACCTGTTCGGGTCCAGAGGGGGATTCATGGTCTTGCTGGTAGCTATTCTCCGTCTCTCTCCCCTGGATTACTTTGCATTTTAGTTATGGACAAATATGTGTATCTTAATCATAAGTGGTCTCCTTCCTGTGTCTTTTGCTATGACATTTTTATTCATGTCGTCATTTAGTCCTGCTTTGTCCAAGGTAGT
Source organism: Gobionotothen gibberifrons (assembly GCA_943591055.1). Classification (NCBI taxonomy): domain Eukaryota; kingdom Metazoa; phylum Chordata; class Actinopteri; order Perciformes; family Nototheniidae; genus Gobionotothen; species Gobionotothen gibberifrons. Next base: position 661,647 of record CALSBZ010046939.1, read on the forward strand.
CTAACGTGATCTTTCACGATTCACACAGGACTATACATCTTCATTATGGGATTCATGGCTTAAGTGACAGTGTAGATTGCTAAAGGATTGCTTCTTCAGAGGTTTAATATACATTTATTAGTGAGGGTGCATATTAAAGTGTGTCAGCAGGGATTTCTTTGTTAACACTTTACAAAAGTCTATCTCCTCATTATTTACTGAAGAATCATATTTACAAAGCTCTGTGGTAAATAAAGGGAAAAGAGATGTATTGTTTTTGTTTAAACAGAACTGTATGTTATACCAAACATGGTGTGTCTAATTTTTGTTCTTGGTTGAATGAATTTTAGATTTATAAATAGATATACAAATTCAATTCAATTCAAAGATGTAAAGGTTGTATTGTCATATGCACATACTGTAAGCTACAGTGTAGAAATGGCAATGAAAATCTTATGTCCCGAGCTCCTCCAACAATGCAACATAGTTATATTGTTACGACTGAATAAACGGGTTTGAACTCAAATGCACGACTCACACAGGTTCTTTAACGAAAAAGGTTTTATTCAAACCAAAAAGCTCAACAGCTGTGGTAAACAAAAAATCACTCTTCACGAGGAAAACAGTAACAAAACAAAGTCACTCTTAACGAGGAAAAAACACTAACAAAACAAAATCACTTCAATGAGGAAAAACACTAGGAGCATGAATAATGAAATACGTAGGCAAGACGTGGCTCAAAGCTCTGCTTGGGATTCCTTTTGACCTGATACGCTGGTAAACTGTCACATGAAACGAAACGAACTGGCACAGGACAGAGGGAGATGAGGACAATAAATACACCAGGTAATGGGGAACAGGTGGAAACAATCAGGGGCGTGGTCGACAATCACAGGAGTGGGAGACACACAAGGAAGGGAGGTCAGAGTATCTGAAACGAGAGGAAAGGTTACTATTCAAAATAAAAGGGGAAAATCACTAGACAAAGACAAAAACACTTAACTAAACTAACATCATTTGTGAGAGATGACATATATAGGACATAAACAACAAAACAAAAATAAAATACTAAAATAGTGCAAGAAGTCTATATACACGTAAATAGAATATGATATATACAAGAAAAGAATGTAAAATTAAATATTGTACAGTAAGATGTACAGTATGTTTATTAGATGGATAACTGTTTAGATAAATCAATGGTAACACTTTATTTTGATAGTCCATAGTTAACACTCTATAAGTCATCAGTTGACATTTAGTAGCAAGTCAACAGTGCATCAGTTGACATGTATCAGTTGACATTCAACAGCACCGTTCAAACCGACAAGTAACATGTTTTTTGCAACAGTGTATTAACCAATATTCAACCTTACTATCTGTAGATTGTGTCGACATCTTCAAAATTGACAATCAACTACTCAAAATCAATCTGTCAGTTGAAAGTCAACAGGGTCATGTCGACTATCTGTTGATAATCTGTTGAGAGTCAAGATGTCAACTTAAGGCCCTGACACACCAGGCCGAAATCGTCTGTTTTCGTTAGTCGGACGACGAAGCGTGCCCTGTCGCCCAAACTCAATTTGGTGTGTCCCGCACCGTCGGCCGTGACACGCCTTATTTGCCTTTCATGGCTGACGCATGGCCACAGGCAGTCGGACAAAGAAATCACTCTGATTGGCTGTTCAGCTAGCGAATCAGTGCATGAGAAGTGAAACGGTTGCTTGAGAATGTCTTCCACAAGCAACACTCCAATGGCTGATAGCTCCAGTACCGCACGAAACATGTTTTCGATGGACGAGAGTGAAAATGGAACGCACACGCTATTTGTTGTTTGTTTATATCACGCAGTCTGTTCTTCTTCTCTGTCTTCCGGTTGTTGCCTCTTTTGAATGACGAATACACACTACCGCCGCCTGCTGGTAAGGAGAGTTATTGCCAGTCACGCATGCTCAGTTCGTACGTGCTCAGCTGAAGTCTTTGCGGTGTGTTCCAGTGTGACACATGACCAAGACGCAGGAGAACACGCCGACGCAACAGTCGGCGTCGGCGTTGGCGAGTTCTCTGGTGACTGCTCGGTGTGTCAGGGCCTTAAAGATTACATTAAGCATTAGTTGATGATCAACAGATCGTCAACTAAACTTTAGTTGCTTATCTGTTGATCATCAACTAATGCTTAATGTAATCTTTAACTTTCAACTGACAGATTGATTTTGAGTAGTTGAATATCGGTTAATAACCTATTGCAAAAAACATGTTGACAGTCAACAGACACTTTTTGTAAAATCTATAGATCAACACTTGAGATGTACCTTATATTCTACTGGCAGTTAGTTAAATGCATGTTACTTGTCTGTTGAAACAGTGTTGTTGAATGTCAACTGATGACTTATAGAGTGTTAACTATGGACTATCAAAATAAAGTGTTACCAAATCAATTGTAAGATTACAACAGATGAATGTTTATCGAGGCATTTAACAGAGCTCAGGCGTTTAGCAGTCTTATGGCCTATGGCTTATGTGGGATGAAGCTGTCCCTGGTGGTTTTAGTCGGGATGCACCTACAGGTGCACCTGTAGAAGGTCAGGATCCTCTCTATGGTGCACCTGTAGGTCAGGATGCTCTCTATGGTGCACCTGTAGAAGGTCAGGATGCTCTCTATGGTGCACCTGTAGAAGGTCAGGATGCTCTCTATGG
>CALSBZ010046939.1:680270-746997 GCA_943591055.1 Gobionotothen gibberifrons
CACACACACACACACACACACACTTTGGATAAGTATTCACCTTATCCACATTGTAAATTGTTGCCTTCTTTAGAGTTATTAGTAATTCACGATGAATTATTAAATTAAATGTGGTACATAAGATCAAATAAATAAAAATAACTTTGACTTGATAATTTTGTTCACAACATTAGACCTGTCCTCTAATCTCTACTAGAATAAGATACGTGTGCATGTTTGGGTGTTTTAACACTCCTGTAATGTACCTAATCTTGTTATCCTTTTCATTACAGAGCTGGGAAAATTGTGTATTGATTAGATTCTGATCCGTGCACGTCCAATTTTGACTGACTTTAGTTCTATTGTTAATGTTCATTTGACTTCAACCCATAACGGCCCCTACACACAGCGGCGGGCGTTGACGCTTGCCGGCGGGCGTGTCTGAAGCTCGACCAACAACCAATCACATGAATCTCCCGCCCCAGACACACAAGCACGAGGTTTGATTGGCTAGAGCTTGTACTGGCATATGATTTGATTGGCTGACGCCTCCGTCGAGGCGTCAAAAGTAGAACATTGCTCTACTTTTGAAGCGAGCACCGCGAGAGAAGCTACGCTTTGCTCTCGCAATGCAGTTCGGCGAATCGTGACGTCAGCCCATTCAAAGTGAATGGGCAGAAGCGTTGAAGCGTCAACGCCCGCCGCCGTGTGTAGGGGCCGTAAGTAATTCTTTAAATGAACTCTAAATTTCACATGATGATGGATTAGTGTTCCACATGTGTGAACGCGGCTCTTGTGTCCCTTTTGTTAGTACGTGGTTCCATTTTGTATATGGCCTTGGACGGCTTCACTAAAAGTCACCCAGTTCTGCACTGCTACAGTCCGGCTGAGTGCAGTCACAGAGATGCTAAAGGCTGCTCCGCATGCAATGACATTAGGCGCATTCACACCGCAGTACTTTTCCCACAAAGGTTCATCAGAACTTAGTTCATGAGAACTCTTTAGTTCTCATGAACTTAGTACAGATCGCGTTCACACCGGAATAATTTCCTGGGGAAGGATTAGGCAAATGAAGCCGCTGACGTCCCTTCTTCTTCTTCTGCTTTGGGTTTACTGGCAGGCCGCAAACAACTTCACGGCGTATACTGCCACCCGAAGTCCCCGGCCGGAAGTCCCCGGAGTTGGGGACTGGCTTCAGTAGAAGCTGCTGGGAGTCCCAGCAGCTTCTACTGAAGCCTTCCGAGTAAATCGCCAGAACGCCGACACCTCCTCATCTCCACCGCTCCCATGTTTTCTTTTGTGTTGCCATAAGTTAGTCTCTCTGCGTTTGTGCGCTGGGCTAATGCTAATGCTAATAATGCAAAGCGAGGATAATAAAATGGCGGCTTCACAAAACTTTTTGGGAGTTTTACGGGCCGTGGTTTGCATTCCGCCCTGCCAATCAGACATAGGAACCTTTTTCTCCCACGAAAGTACCTGCTCTCTACCAGGGACGGAAAACGGCGTAAAAAAGGTTCTGATGAACTAATTTTAGTTCCGGCTCTTTTTGGTGTGGGAAAGTACTGCGGTGTGAACGCGGCTATTAATGGTCTGCAGGGGCGGCGCCAGGCGGTAGCTTGCAGTTGCTACAGCAACACCAACAATTGGCCTAGCAACTGCTAAGCAACCCCAAGAAATGTATGTTTTTTTTTAATATGTGACTATGTTTTTTGTTGTTTTTTTAAATTCATAATTTGAAAAATTATTGATTCGAAAATGATATGCTACAGTACAAGTAGCCTACTTCTGGGTGTTTCATTCAAGCTCGGCTCCGTGTGTGTGGCAAGAGCGCACGAGTGAGCGAGCGAGAGAGAGAGCAAGATTGTTGTTGCTGTGCTAACGGATATTAGAAGCTGTTTCTACAACAATGTGAAGGGAAAGTCCTCTCCTGTCAGATAACGTCAGCTCAGTGAGGTAAAGGACTCAGTGTTTAGATAGTTAACTTTAGTCTAAGTTATCTCAGTGGGTCTCAAAACAGTTTAATCACCATTTATGTAAAAAAGTATTTCCGAGGCACACCTTCATATTATCATTATAGTTAGGCTATAAAACAGGGGTCGGCAACAGGCGGACCACGGTCCGGATCCGGACCCAGACGCCGACCTATACGGACCCGGACCTATAATCAATACATTAATAGGGGATTTCAATTTTGACGGGGTGATTATATTTTAACCGCCGCCGACAGGGGGCGAAAGAGACGAGTGAGCGATACAGGGAGAGAAACACAGAAGAAGAGATGAGAGCGCGGCAGAGAGAAGCGGAGAGGAAAGTAAGTGAAGAGAATAATTAACGATACAGGGAGAGAAGCGGAGAGGAGAGTGAACAGGTGTGTTAGCGGCAGACAGGGAGAGACAAATAATTACACATGGCGCTCTCCAAGAAGAGGAAAATGGACAGTGAGAACAGAGCTTTTAACCCTGAGTGGACTCATTCATGTTCATCCTGCCCACTGGGAGCACAGAACCAGTGCGTCTCATTTGTTCAGAGCAGTGGCGGCGCCAGAGCATTTTTGTTGGGTAATCTATGGTAGGGCTAACCCATACAGTGGTGGGGCTCAAGTCAGTATTTGCAATGTAATTACATACACGCTATATCTCCCCCCTTGACAGTGAAACGCCACGCGTGAGGTTTAGATTATTTCCCTGTCTCAATCAAAATGGAACTGTATGAAATAAAACGGCACATTCGTTTCAAGCACCACAAAATTGTCCGGCTGGAGCAAAAGCACCGCATACGTCACGCTTACCTTGAGGCGGGGGCAGAGACAGGGGCAGGGGCGGGATCAACTCCTGAACAACAACAAAAAGCCTACGTTTTATCCAGTTTGTACACAACGATGGAGAAACGTAACAAGCAGCAGTGGTCCACTGAAGAGACCAGCTACCTACTGGGAATCTGGTCTTCCGAAGAGGTACAGAGGAAGCTGGAGCACAATCGGCCATTGTTGTTGTTGTTGGTGTGAGCTGTGAGGGGTTTCCGCACGGTTTGGCTTTATGAAGCAGGCACGCAAACGATGACGCAATGACGCAGCACCAGTCGGACTCTGGGCGGTGTGAAAAGAGTCGGAGCTAAACCGAAGAACCGGTTCTGAACCTGAACAGCTAGCACGGAGCTTGAACCGGAGTTGCGTTGGTGTGAATGAGGTATTAGTGCCGGGAACTTTTACCCCCATTTTTAGTGCCTGCTAGAGAGGTAGTACTATCCTGGGGGGAAAAAGTGCCCCAGTTCTGATTGGCTGGGTGAATTGAAAACCATGCCCCGTAAAACTCTGGAAAAGTTTTGTGAAGCCGCCATTGTATTTGTGGCATTAGCATTATTAGCATTAGCAGCTTCGACTGAAGCCAGTCCCCAACTCCGGGGACTTCCGGCCGGGGACTTCGGGTGGCAGTATACGCCGTAAAGTTGTTTGCAGCCTGCCAGTAAAGCCAAAGCAGAAGAAGACGAAGTGACGTCAGAGGCTCATTTGCGTAATCCTCCCTCAGGGAAAAGTACTCCGGTGTGAACGCGATTGATACTTAGTGCCCTGGGGTAATAAGTGCCGGCATTAAGTACTGCAAAGTACGCGGTGTGAACGCGGCTCATGCCAGATAGAACTTGGGGTATTTGATACAACAAATTGATTTGTTTGTTTCTTTGCCATGTGATATGTGATCTCTGTTCTGTATCTATGACTGATTGTCCTAAATGTTTTATGTTTATTATCTCGATGCCCAAGACAAATTTCTCCTAAGGGAGACAATAAAGCTCTATCTAATCTAAACATGTACATGTCATTACCGTATCCATGCAAACAAATGCATTTGGGCTCGTCAACATGCAGCGTTGCCTCGGAGCAGGAAAGTCATTACCTTAAACCACCCCTCCAGCTGGGTCTTTATCTGTGCAGATTGTGTTTCCTCCCACAGACCATCAGAAATGTAACACATACTGCTGGCTTCTGTTGGAGACATAGATCTGTTCTATACTGCTTTATTTACCAATGAATAGGACAAAATAGTAACAGGAAGAGCTAGGTGCACTACAGGGAGCATTATCACTGGCAACAGCCATCAAATGAAATGGCTTATAAACATTTATTTTGTCCGATGCAATATAATAAATGGCCAATGTGAGAGAGGGCTACTCCTCTCCACTTATTTTAAAGAAGCCAAAATATATGAAACACAACAAATCTGCAAGGAAATGAACACCATGATGAATAGTTAGGCAAGTAAAAACACTTGTGGGTCAAAATAGTAATCCTATTACTTGTCATAAGAATCTTTATTTTCAATAAATTTCAATAAATAAAAATTACATTTTATTGTCTTTTTCCTTTTCCTGGCAGAATTGTGCTTCCATACCTTGTGGACCCCCGTTTTATATCAGAGGGACATGTTCACATTTGGAATAAAGGAGCAAAAACACATTTCATTTTTACTATCCACAACTCTAAAAGAAAAACACAATTATTATTCCCCAAACTATTAGCTATTATCACGTTAGTTAAACAATGGAGAGATAAAGAGAGATAAAATAAAGGAGGTGCTACTCTTTACACTAGCAAGCCAACAAAACTCACTTTGAAAATCTGGGTCAGCCTACATGACGTCGCTGTATAAATAGAACAATAATTACAGGCTTCACAAGTGGAAAAGTGAATTTGTTGCACAGTGGTTTTCTGCTCCGTTTACCTCATTATTAAACTGTCTGCTAAAGTTCCCAGCACTGCCCCCCCCCCCCCCCCCCCTCTGGGACTAATTGTAATACATCTTTCACACTGTATGCTTGATATATTTAGGTTACACATGCATCTATTTGGTAATCATTTTTTCTCCTTTTAACGTCTAAATGATGATACTCTAATTACTGAGCATTTTTGCTGTTATCAGCTTCACTCCTGCAGTACAGCGCTTTCCCCTTGACATTATGTTCTTTGCCTTAAAGTGCAGAGAATGAATCAACAGGCACACACCTCTATGAAGTGCAGTGAACAAGTGTTGAAAGCTAATTGACCAAATAAACGAAGCTCATCGCAAGTTCTTTCAGGAAGGCTGGGTATATAAATATGCATTCACTCCGCAGCTGCATATAATCAGCGGCGTTCTTTTTAACCAATTACATTTCACCTCAATCTCCAGTGGCCAATCATTGTGCTGCAGCCAAACTTTAAAAAGGTTCTCCTCTCTCCTGCAGTCAGCTGTGATTTCAGGTGTTGCTTCATGCTGCCGCCCGCCTCCTCCCCATCCACCTCCTTTCATCATATCCAGTGCCCAGGAGAGCTAATCCAAAGACCTCATCACACCTCCTCTTCATCCCATCTCCTCATCAAATCCAGATCCTCAGCATCCTCACCAGTGTCTCTAGTGACCCTGGGGGGGGGGGGTTCCCTATATGCTCACGGCTGCATTTCCCCCTTTAGATATATGATTTCAGGATCAGGGTCTAATGGCAAAAGACTTAACATTTATCATATGACATGTGTCAATTAATGTTCTTTAAACAAAATGAAGTCTCTCCTGATTGAACTAAAGATAGACTGGTTTGACCAACACTCCCTATTCCTATAACTCATCCATGATTGCATGTCTGGCCACTTGAGAACACCTTTTACTGACAGAATGGCCGTACACCCAGAGGGAAAACCATACTGTATAAAAACACACTAATGGCTCCCCTCGAAAAGGGACACAGTGAGTGGAATCTGAACAGAAAATCAAAGGATATTGTTATTGTGAGGAGTGTGTCATTAAAAGGGATCTACAGCGTGGAGAGGTCAGTGCTTTGTCAGGTCATTATGAGGGTTAAGAAAGAGCTCTGCAGAACATCTAGCCCTGGCATAAGTTGATGATTCCCCAAACCTTTCACATCTTAGATGTTCATGGATGTGCTACCTCTAACCTGACCGGCCTGTACAACAACAATGAATGTGCAGACACTCTAATGTCTCAAGAGTCATACCGACATGATCTTGACTCAGAGAAAATACACATCACACATACAGTGTATTGACAGGAATACCCTCCTAATGAATACTCTTATCATATCTCGAGCAGAAGGGAAACAAAGCAGCAGTCCTGCATGAAATAAAACACTTCCCTCTCAGGGTAGATCACTTAATCTTTACAAGACAATACACATGGTTTCTTTTGAAGTGCATCTATCAAACAGCATTATCAGGCTTAAATAAACACCACCAAACAAAAATCACTGCAAAAATAAAAGCAATGTGTGCTTTTATTTTGACGAGAACGACTCTTGTTTTGCCAGGCTGTGAAGATTCACCCCTGACATATTACCTTTCATAAACAACCACAAAACGAAGTATTGATTGATAAAAAAGGCCCTAATATTATAATAATGACTTGCAATTTGTTTAAATTCTAGACTTGATGAGCTAAAAATATATATATAATATAAATATATTTGATGTTTTGTCAATCCAATCTACAAAACAATTGCATGTATTGCAACACTATTGCATGATAAGGTGGGTTTATTTGTAATATTGTGGAAAAGCACAATTTTTAAGACATCTGTCAGTACAATGCAATTCAAGCATAAGAACGGCCTGAAATAAACTAGAGTTGAATTTACATCCTCCTTATACTTCAGTTTTTAGCACTATTTTTAATGGATTGCATCACAGTTTTTCTGTTTCCAGATTTCTTCAGCGACCTTAAATGCTGATGCCGTGAGCAGAAATGGCTCTTGAATGTCTGTGCTTTAGGTCACTACTGCCCCCTTCAGACAAAAATATGTGTATATATATATATATATATATATATATATAATATATATATATACCGTTTAGAATTATTCAACATGTAAAGGAGCAACCAATTATATACTGATTGTATCTGATGGTTACACAATTGCTGCATTTACTTTTGTTAAAGGTCACCTATTATGCAAAAATCCACTTTTTGATGTATTTTATGCATAAATATGTGTAAAGAGATTCAGAAAGTTTCAGGAAAAAAGTTCCGATAATTTGCATTTAAAGCTACAGAAACGGAATCAGCACTTTTGAAACAGGGGGGTTTATGGGATGCTACAATGATCTGTTTGGTGTTTCAGACAAACGCTTCAGAGACATGGTCTGTATATATCTGAGACCTGGAATATATTGTTCAAAAAGAGTATAATAGGGGACCTTTTAACAAACGTAAATGTTAAAGTGTATGCCTGACATTTGCTAAATGAAACAATGTGATTTTATAATGTAAACTTGTGAGAACCATCTTCTATTGTTTGGAGAACGGATGCAGGGGTTAAGGATATATTTAAGGACATCCCGTCAGGTAATCCCCTCCTGATCTTTGATGTGGACACAATCACTCGCATTTACTCACTCAGGCAAAACATGGTAATATCAACTAACTTAAACCTGAGCCAAATGTCAGGATAAAGACATCAATGTTCTCTCCTGCACCAGAAAGTCATTCATTAATCCTCTTGGTAATGTTTGGAACATAGTAACTCATAATCATGAGTCCTGGGAATGGGATGAAAGTATGCTGCCATCATTACTTATATTTGCTCAAACTGAGCACAGATTAGCTCTGAGCTAACCAATTCATCCCCTTAAAAACACACGTGCACTCCACATGTCAATACTTGGACTTTAAAGGGGCCTTAATGATGCTCATTTTCAGGTATATCAGTATGTAGTGTCTCTACTTTAAAGAGTCCTCTCCTGCTGATGTTCAGGGGCCGTATTCACAAAGCATTTTATCTTACCGCTAGGAGTGCTCCTAACTCGCGCTAAAACATTTTACGTAGGAGTTTTTTCTTAAAAGTTATTCACAAAGCCGCTGAGACCTACTCATACTAAGGATAAATCACTAAGAGTGAACTAAGTGACGCGCCGTTGCTATGGATTACGTTGATTCTCGTGCATGAGTTTCGAAGCGGTCAGTACGGTGATTGGTTGTTCAGAGCAGGCGGTCTCGGTGAAACTCATCCGCAACATCCCACAAACGAGCCCACTAAATCACTGAAAAACAAGGAAATAGCCTAGGCTAGAAATGTATTCCTATCAAATAGTTATGGACAGTGCAGTTAGCAGAATACACGCATGATGACAAGTTTGTGCAGACCACGATAATGACGTTGTATATGCACGTTAAAGAGAGAGAGCAAACAATACAAATACGTAAATTGCATTAAATCAAGGAGGCAATTAAAAGCACCCTGCAAACTATTATCCAATGAGCATATTTCCAGCACTTAAACACTTTCAATAACAGCCCATACCGCCGTTCAAGTCCCCCTATCATGATGAATGAAAGTGAAGACAAAGTTAAACGCAAGCGAAAGCCCAATTGTTACTGCTGGCCCAGTTTGTGCTGAAGAGGAGGGGAATAATAAAGGGGAAATTTGGCTCTGGAGTGACCAGTAAGAAGAAGCGGGAGGCATGGGAAGAAATATGCTTAAACATCAATGCTTCCTTCCCTGCGGTGTGTCGCTCTACCGACGACTGCGAAAAGAGGTGGTATGCGCTGCAATCACAGTGTAGGTCGGAGATTGCCGACTATAAAAGAGCCGTCACGGCTACAGGTAAGTCCATTATTAACATTGCTTGCATTCATTTGGGAAATGCATTTGCATGATTTAAATGTACAATTAACAAAGGCTACAGTGATATGAAACGTCTCGCAGCCATTTTCAGATTCTTTGTGAATAGGTTCTTACTGAGTTAGGAGTCCTCTCAAGGACTTTTAAGCTCTCCTAAACTTAGGTGCTACTTTTAGGCCTAAAATACTTTGTGAATTGCTCTTAGTGAAAACAATTAGGAGTCCTAAATTTAAGACTGACACGCCCATTATGTTTAGGAGTTTCTCCTAAATTCGCCAGTTAGGAGCTACTTTTAGCCCTAAGATCCTTTGTGAATACGGCCCCTGGTGTATATCAGTATGTAGTGTCTCTACTGGGACATGTCTCCATGCTTTAATGTTCAAAAAGCTCTTTATTTCTCTCATACTGTCTGTGCTGCAGCACCTCTTTTCACCCTCTGTCTGAAACCAGAGCCCAGTCTGCTCTGATTGGTTAGCTGGCCGGCTCTGTTGTGATTGGTCTAACGCTTAGAGATGTCCCACCCCTTAGCCTATCACGTACAAGATGTTCGAACACTGAGCAGTAGAAACGCACGTTACAAAGTGATGTCGCTATGTAGAAAGAAAAACTCCCTCTTCTTTTTCTGACTCACCATTAGTCACCACTGGGTCACCAGACTCCTCTCACCCACACACTAACCTCCTTTTCCCCTCTCTCCCCAAGTGAGGTTCTTACCCTCATTACCTCTGCCCGTCCTACCACCTGTCCTCTGGACCCTATCCCCTCAAACCTCCTTCAGACTATCGCTCATGATATTCTATATATACACTGAACAAAAATATAAACGCAACACTTTTGTTTTTGCTCCCATTTTTCATGAGATGAACTCAAAGATCTAAAACATTTTCTATTTACACAAAATAACCATTTCTCTCTGTGATAAATCTGTGATAGTGAGCACTTAATAATAATAATTATAATCCATCCCACCTCACAGGTGTGGCATATCAAGATGCTGATTAGACAGCATGATTATTGCACAGGTGTGCCTTAGGCTGGCCACAATAAAAGGCCACTCTGAAACGTGCATTTTTGCTTTATTGGGGGGGGTCGGGGGGGGTCCGAAAACCAGTCAGTATCTGGTGTGACCACCATTTGCCTCACGCAGTGCAACACATCTCCTTCGCATAGAGTTGATCAGGTTGTTGATTGTGGCCTGTGGAATGTTGGTCCACTCCTCTTCAATGGCTGTGCGAAGTGCAAACTGGTTTTCGGACCCCCCCAGACCCCCCCAATAAAGCAAAAATGCACGTTTCAGAGTGGCCAAAAACAAAAGTGTTGCGTTTATATTTTTGTTCAGTGTATGATACAAATTGGTCTTCTAAATTACTGTGCATGCCAGACTTTACACAAAGTTGTTTCTCCAAATTTAAAACCCATCTTTTTGGAGCTGTATCGTCCGAACTCTTGGAATAATTAAAAGAAAAACACAACAATGTATTTAAGAATCATTTGGACCGTTTTATTGCGCTCATTCGAAACACAACTCCATATAAAAAAACAGAAGTCTGCTTCCTTCAGAGTAACCTATGGATTTCTAGCAAACACGATGTTTGTATAAAATCTGTTTCAGAATTCAAAAATATATCATTCATTGTGGAATCACAACCAGAAAGTCAAAAAGTCCAGATATACAGATCACAGAACAAAGTGGAAGACCATGTGTTTGGGTCATAGCTACTGTAACAGTCTTGTGCTTCACATCTTGACAGTGTATTATTGTGAAAGCATTAAAGCCCTTATTTGCACACAAATCAGATACGAAGCTGATTGGGATTTTCTTCAAGGAATATATGCATTATAAATTATTCAGATGCATTACATTCAGATATGCATTAATATCCTAAATCAGTGTTGTGTGTACTTCAATCAGCAATAAAAGCATAAAGTTATTTGAATAACAGAAAAACTGTAAATGATACATTAAAAGAGTCTCAGTAAAATGTCCATTTTAAAATAAAGCTGTTGCACAAACACTTTTTACCTCATATAAAGCACATTTTTCTTCCAGGACTGAAAGTCACAACGTTGCATTACCTCACAGTGATTGTTTGTTGATTTGCATTAAAAATAAAACACATTACATCATTTAAAAAAACAAAACAAATGTACTCAATGATTGAAAATGTATCACATTGAACAGCTTTTAAATATCACATCTTAAAAGGATATTCAACTAAAATATTTGCGGGGCGAGTTCACAGTCGTGCGTGTAAATGGTTACAGTCATCATTTTCCCCCTTTCTTCAGTACTGGAACAATTCAAAAATATTTTAGGGATGAAAATGAGATTTTGGTGGAATTACCCTTAAAAACACTGCAAAAATTATACATAATTTTGTCATATTGACAAACAAAAAATCGATATCTTAAGTGTCATAGAACAAAAAGGAAGTCAACTGAAGACTCAGAGATCCTATGCAGTGCCGGTTAAAACGAAAGGGTTTGATCACAAATAATTGCAAAACAGATGAATTTAATATATAATACCTGGCACCTACAAAATCATAAGAGGTAGAGCTAAATACAGGTATATTCACATCTAAATCTCCCTAAAACTGGGAAAAAGACAGAGAGGATAGACCACAAGGGGGAATATCGTGAAATTTGCACAAATGAGGGAGTTAAATAGTAAAGCCATAGGTTCAAACCGTTTAAATATAATAAATATAGGAGGAAAAAAAGGAAAAGTTAGACAAAAACAGAAGTCAAAGTCTGTCTGGTGTTACCGTTTACCAAAAATGGAACAGAAATAATCTTGCATGAACTTCTGGGAGTTTCTTGTGAATGTACAGTCTTAGATGGATGCTTGATAAATAATGTATACGTCCATAAATACAAAATGTATGTTCACGCTCATGACTGTGCGCAGATGACCTTGTGTAGCCCTTTTGTTCACTGTGAGTAGAGGGAGGTTTCTTATGTCCATCCTCTTTTCTTGCCTCAAACTTCAGTACCTCCACTCTTAAGAATCCAGTAGTTATGATTCAAAACGTAAAAAAAGTACTTCCAGAAAAGCTGGTTATGTTTGGTATTATTTGGAAGAAATCTTTGAAGAAAAAAAAATATGTAGTGCATTTTGGACATCTTTGGATACAAATAATATATCTTAGTTGGACACCAATTATAATACACATTCATATGATATGAATGTGTCCTAGAAAAAAACCCTGACTTCACAAACTCTTTAAAAGCCACTTAAAAATGCATACAGATGACCTCGAGTAGCCCTGGTTCCTGCAAGAATGCATGCAGAGCAGGAATGCACTAATGTATCCCGTGTCAATTTTAAGACAAATACTTCCAGCCATTTTGATTTGCATAGGGAATATTGAAAAAAAACAAGAGGTTCAATATTACAAAAGAGGATGTCTGCCGTGATGTTCTGCATCTCTGGATAATTGAGTCACAGATTTGATTCAGAGCCCTTCCTCCAAAAGAAAGTGCTTCCCTTGGAGACGCCGTCCATTCCAATCTGAGGCAACCCTTTTTCGTATGAATCTTTGCTCAGACTGAAAGAAGAAAAGATGTAGAGAAATGTAAATATATAGCAGAGGAACATAACAATACACACAATTCATTACTGGAGCATTTCCTGCTAAATCCAGCTTTTACTCACTCGGCCACTGTGGAAGAGTCAAAGTATGGATCAGCACGGCGAATGCGTGTTAGGGACAGTCTGGGGTTGATCTCCTGAGGGGGAAACATATATATTTAAGGACATTTTCGTTAATTTCATATGAATTAACAGAGAATAAAATAAAGAGAAAGCAAATGCTGCAGAACTACAATAATAAAAACTAGAGCGGTTTTAAAGAAGAGTCAGAAAAACGAATGCATCTGGTTTGAAGAATTGGATGCAAGACGGCTAGTAAAAGAGAAAAGAAATGTGGTCATGAAGCGTTTAAAAGCAGAGTTAGCGCCGCCTCTGGAGTACTCACTATCCATAGATTTATCGCCCAACATGGGCTCCTGCTCCTCCATCATATCCATGGAGATTTTTATACTGGGTACATTGTCATTGTAGGGGTAGTCAGACTGCTGGAGGAGGGAGGGAGAACATTAACACTTTAGGATCTACAGGAGGCTGAACACTAACACATGACAACAACACAGGGAATATAAAGATCAGGTTGAAGGAATGGTTATCTTACAAATTCGATTTCGCTGTCTATGCTTCCCTTCTTCTTGATTTTCTTTTTCTTCTCATCCTCCTTCTTCTTCTTATCTTTCTCTGGGATGACGTCGTCCAGGTAGCTGAGGTCGTGCTGGGAGAACACGTAGTCCATCGCCTTACGAACGGCAACCAGCGCCAAGATCTGCAGACACAGACATGGTTTATGATGAGCGTTCATGCTCCTATAGCACTCTATGTAATCCCTGTTCGGCTACATCTGTGTTGGCAGCCATTTCTCACCATGACGGGGAAGACGATGGCAGCCACGGTGGACTTGAGGACCCAGAGGAGGGCCAGACACAGGCCCTGGATGAAGGTGAAGAGGTGGATGCGTCTCTGGGGGACGTGGCGCAGGTAGATCAGGTCCGGCTGGTGCTTGGCCGGCATCAGGAGCAGCTGCAGCCGGTCCATGAACTGAGGCACGCAAACATCAGTCAGTCATGAGAGGCAATATTTAAACATATCAAGATGCTGCAGAATCTTCCATTTCACTTGAGGTCGTAACCCATTTAGTTAGTTTGTTACTGCAGGTGGAATGCTTCTACTGCTTTTCTAAGGGTGATATTAACTTTGATTCGTTGTTAGAAGCAGTGCTTTAAAGAAATGTAGTAACCTTTTCCAGTCGAGGGACTACAATTTGAGATTCAGCTATTACAGTACGAAAAGGCAATGCATGAGGAGCAGTGGGTACAGTGGGTACAGTGGGTGCAGTGCAAAAGAGGAAAAACAACCCTCTTCCAACGTGTAATGTGACAACATGTTGGAAGACGGTTACATTAGCTAGACACCAATAGCTTTGCTTGGATTTGATCGGTAAACCTATATTCAGGTTTTGAGGGGCATGTGAACAGGAAAATCTGCGGTCACTGAATTGTATTAAATATAATAAAATACTTCCTAACCACAGGCTGGCTGCCTGTAAACTACCATGTCCTTATTCCATTCTACATGTGTTAGGTTTAGAAGATGTGGTCTGAAACTCTGGACATTTTAGATTTGTTAAAAATGCTCCTCTGACAAAGCTGGGCTATATAAAGTAATGAATCAAAAGTAAAGTAATATGGATTTTTGTAATCCAGTAATCAGTTAAGTAATGTAATAATTAATATTTTGAAGTATCCTGCCAACACTGGTTACCAGGCACTGTTCAGACTCACTTACCTGGACACCGTTGAGCGAGGCCACCCCCATGTAGAGGAACACACCGTAGAGCACTGGCATGGGAATGAACTGAAGGGGCACAACAAACACAGATATTAGTCAGTTTCCATATTAAAAGATTTGTTTTTAATCCAGAGATGACTAAGATGTTCAAGTTAGCTTCATACAGGTAATGATTATGTTTCATTTGATCAATCAAGGTTTATTTATACATCCCAATACCACACATTTTACATTTGTCTCAGGGGACTTTACAGTTTGTACAGAATATGAATACTACACCCTCTGTCCTTAGGCCATCATTTTAGCAGCATTGTTAAGTTTGAAAAAGTTCACAATCAGTTTTCTGAAGAATAGTCTTTTGGTATTCTCCAGTGTCACTAGGGTGGCATTGGGTAATTCTTGGCAACTATGTATTCAGTATTAGCCAAGGAAAAGCAGTATGGGAAGAAAAACATGTAAACTTATTGCAGATTTTTGCAGTTTAAATGCGAGTGAATAGTTTAATCGCAAGCAAATAAAGCATGAAAAATAGAAAGAGAAATAGTGTCGAAAATATAATAGTAATGTAATTTGTACTAAAATATTTCAACTTATTTAAATTGATACAGATGACAATATCCTAAATGTCCACAAGGGGGCGCACCAGCTCCAACAAGCTCCCCTCACTAACACTGCGTTTTCCGTTTGGCAGCATAATGTGGGAATGGGAACTGGAGAAGGCACTCGGAGATTAAGCTTAAATGAACATGCTTATCTCACTTCAAATTACTTCAACTATGGGAGTTCCTAATCGGATGAATACAAGATTTTAAATGATTTGACAGGAGTTTGTCCTAAAAGAGGCAGACAGTAATCCATATTTCCATGGAAGATTTAAGAAATTAGAGCTCTTACCTTGAGGATAGGGGCCATGAAGACAGAGAGTCCCGTCAGGAGGAAAACAATGATACCGGTGACTCTTTGCTCCCTGGATTGGAGAAGAGGAAAAACACTTTGTTATTGAGAAACTGTCACAAGCATGAAAAGCAGAAACTAATCATTGATTTTAGTCTCATAGCTTCATTTTTAACAGCTGTGTATGCATAGAATGGAGTTTAAAAAAGGTGTGCTTTCAACTTAAGAATGCTATATATGGTAATTGTGGTCATTGACTGGATGCCAAGACACACAAGACACTTCACCCTGAACTGCTCCTGTGGGTATTGTCCACTGTATTACATGTCTAATATATACAATATGTAATGTAAAGCGCTTTGAGCACTTAGAAAAGCGCTAAAATAAATACCACGATTTATTATTTTCTTTAAGACTAAGAAAACATTCATGGTAATATAGTATTTCTCTATCTAAAAGTACAAATAATGTGGAAGTATATACATGAACATATGTGGCTCTGAGTAGACTTTGGACCCTATTATCAAATTGTTGTGCCTTATGTTTCTCTCCTTCCTGAGAATGACTTATTTCTGGCTTTTATGACCCTTTATTGTTGAAAAGAAAAATGCATTCACAACAAATGTTAATCATGGGAGTATAGCAGGAGGGAACCACGCTTTACACAGAATGACTGGTTGGAATATTCATTTTTGGTATGGGATTGGCACACAGCATTAGTGCCCATTATTATTACTTAAATAATATCAACACTGTCCAGCAGCTGCGTGGCCTCACCTGACTCCCAGGAATTTGGGCTGCTCCCCGGGGGCTGACGTCTGGGTCTCCATCTTCAGAGAGTCGATGTGAGCGATGGAGATGACGGTCGCAGCCACGTACCACGGCAGGCCCATGAAGGAGCAGATAATGATCAGGACCGCCACCAAGAACAGATCCAAGTGATAGCCTGCCCCTTTCTAAGAGGACACAGGAGGAAACATAATGTCAGTTAAACAAATAAAAGATTTCTAAATCATCAAAATGATCCGACTGTGGAAACTAATTATATTAACAGCAGGCTAGACTTTTAATGACCAGAAAGTGTTGAAAATCTACAATAAATACAACAGTGTTTCAGGTTATATTAAAAAATAAGAATTTTAAGAAGATATTTAACATAGGAAAGTCATCATTTAAAATGCTTTGAAACAGTATTTAGACAGGAAGATACTCTTTGCATAAAATACATTTTAACAGTTAGATTAGTATAGAAAATAATTTCAAAGAATATATTAGACTTTTTCTGGTGGTTATGTATTTGTCTTAAGGGGCAGGGGGTGGACCACACACTGTTCATATATAACACTCTTGTCCTTAAATGGATCCATTCGTTTTATCCTAGAAATGAATACATCTTTGAGGTGGTGCACCAACCTTGAGTTTGTGCTCCTTCCTGTTGACAATCACAGCAGTGATCTGCTGGTCCATAAATATCAGAATAGTGACCAGCAGGGCGGGGATGGTAGCTGCCAGGTAAACCCACCAAGGGTTCCCTCCAAACGGAGGAATAAACCAGCCCCTCAGTGGACTCGTGGGCTGGACAAAAAGAAGAAGAGCCAGGCTCGTTAACCTGGACCCTAAAACACTGAGACACCTAAGAGTATCCTCTTCTTGCTGTGCAGTCCAGATCTCTTAAAAACAGATAACATCTCAAAAAGAACAGGAACAACTCATTTGAAGTGATACCCTATTACACCCTTTAACACTGAACAGAGCGTGGTGCATTATTACAGGACAGAAGTCTGAGAATTAAGACACTGTGGTCAGACAAAGCTGGTTCTGTGCTGGCGGCGATAAGATGGTGTGTGTTCTCACATCACCTATAATCAAGTTGTTATTCGATGCAACTACGCTCCTCTACCCCATCACTCCCTTCCTCTATGTCAAGGCGGGGTGGTCTTAAAGCCAGCTGAGGAACATTTGAGCTGAGTAATCTCTCAGACTGACTGTGCCTTAGCTTCCTGTATCACTTACTGGGCAAACTACAAAGGAAGCATTATGCTAGGATTCTCCTCGTCTCTCTGGCAGAAACATGGATCATTATCAGTGGAATCCAGGAAACGGCATCCGGCTTGCACTTCAAGTCAGATACAAAACAAGTGAATGCACAAAACATAATGATTGCTAGTTTTTTTTATTGCAATCACTTCATTCATGCTTGGTACGTACCTTGAATTGACTTGGCACTATGAGCTTTGGAGTGTTCACACCCACAAGAGCGTCCACGCCGCAGAACAGAAGAATAGTCAGGATGATGGCGAAGTCACTGATTAGCTTCCTCACCTAGAAGAGATACACATTTTACAGAAGTCTTTCTTTAGCTTGTGGCAGTATGAACGAACAGCTTCAGTGACATTTTCCTTGTGTGTTTGACCAAGAACAACTTCATCTGTCAGACAACATGTTTTACATATAACCTTGCCTAGTGTGTGCTTTTGCTACTAGAAGGGCAGCTAGAGTCATTATATCCATTATTTAAAGTAAACAAAGTTGTTCTGCAATTGGTGACTAGAAGGTGTTAAACCAGACCGGAGGCTGATGAAGAACCAATTCATTTATTTTCTGGAAGAAAATGCAAATGTCACATTACCATATCAGTTTCGTAACATTCACAAAATGCCATGTCATTTTTAGCCTTGCAAGCAGGGATGGCCATTTTAGCTTAGTTTGGCCAAGACTGACATATTGCAACAAATATTGGACGGTTTGCAATTAAACTTGGTATAGGCATTCATGTTCCCATGATGCTGAAATGTAATAAGTTGTAATAAAGATTCCTTGTCTTTTTTATCATCATCAATCATTTGGTTTATGACCTAGAAATCTAAGCCTCAACACAATGTTATGTCATTTATTTGAGTGATTTACCAGATGTACAAAACATATATAACAAAATGAATATAAGCCAGCAATAATGTATCGATCTGAGCTTGAGTCTCATGCCTCATTACATCAAACACTGTGACATCTGACCTCACAGACATTGGAGCTTTTAGATCAAACTAGAAGTGCCTTAACAGCCCGTTACATTACATGTGACATTACAGATGTTTTTGGTGTTCACCAGTTTCACTAGATGCGAGCTGCTTCCAGCATTAGGGTCAGAATTGAGAGACAAACAGCTGCACAAGCATTGCTGGGTGCTTTCACTCACTGTGGTGGGGAAGAAGAGGCTGAACTTGAACTTCTTCAGAGCCATGGAGCAGGCGTAGGTCCCAAAGAACAGGATGAAGGACATCAGGGTGATGTCAGGCACGTAGCCACAGGCGCTTCCGACCAGCTGCCCTCCGAACTTCTGACACTGCTCCATGTTCAGGGACGCCCATGTGGCATTCTTTTGCTGGAAAGACAAGAAGATCCTTAAAGCAACTATATTTGGAGAAAAACACCTCTTCAAGTCCATATGGCAAACATTTTTTAATTCTGAAGCCATGCTACAAAATGTCACAAAAACAAGGATGCTACATACCATATCAGTACTGTTTGACCATGGAGAGAGATCATGGACATCTGATGAGTTGCCTGGTAAAGAGAAACAATGAGTAATACTTGTATTACTCACAGTATCACACTTTTTGATACGTGTCAAAACTCTCCCCCAAACAACCCTGCCAAGTCACTCGACCACAGAAACCGATAGGGCTTTTGAGAAAGTAAACAGTGGTATCCACAGGCCTACTCATACTAGTATCATTTCTTATCTCACAGTAAACACAGCTAAAATAAGAAGAACGCTTTGTTTAACATACAATGGTGACATCACTGCCAAATGGGACTAAACCAAATACCACTGTTCATCTTTCACCGTCTGGCATCACTGAGATTCTGACGGCGCCAAACATCTTTCTCATGGTTCAACATTAGAGTGGTGGTATCAGACCTGTGTTAAGGGATACAGTGAAACCCCTGCAGCTTTTCCTTTATCTGCTGCAGTATTAATCAATCCAATTGTATTTGTAAAAAAGTGTGTAATACGTGATAGTGGGTTATGTTGTTTGTAAATACCCTCTGTCCTCAGACCCTTGCAGCAAAAAAGGAAAAATACCCAAAGAAACCAAATTATAAAAAAAGACCCTATTGTACTTTTTGGGGTGTCCCTTCCCTTTAGCGTGTTCTATAGGTTGTTGTGCATGTAAATGGTCTGCAGAGGCTAAAATCTGTGTGTTCGCTCCAGAGGGAGTTAACATAATATGGCCTCTTTAAAGAGGGAAAAATGGAGGAAACCTCAGGGAGAGCAACAGAGGAGGGATTGACAGACGTGCCATAGATGTCATTGATATAGATTTTTTATCCAAGATAATAAAATATATACATAGACAAATGAAGAAAAAAGATAAAGTACCAGGCATGCAGCTGCAGTCGTAGATGGTAACGAGGTTGGGATCGTAGCCGGAGTTAATCTGGTTGTGGTGGGCCAGCTTCAACATCTTTTTGAAAGCGTCGTAGATGAAGATGAAGCTGATGAGCGAGGAGAAGCCTTCCTCTGTGAATCGTGTGAAGTACTGCACCAGGAAACTGGCGTCCGTGGCGACCAGCACCAGACAGAATACCCCCGACCACAGCCCGATCCACAGCCGGAACTCTAGGTAGTCCAACTCGTTGTCTCTGAGAGAAAGGAGGGTTGATTAAATGAGGATTGATTGTGCAGTACTATTCATTAGGGATGTAACGATACCCAAAACTCACGGTACGATAATATCGCGATAAAAAGTCCACGGTACGATATTTATCGCGATATTGAAAAATAAAAGGAAAATAAATGTGAATTTAATTTTATTTGTTTTTTACTTGGATTTTTTTTTCTTGGTTAAATTATAAATCTGATTTGTACAGCATTTTAGTAGGATAGTAGTATTTTAAAGTGTCAACAATATAATAATCAGACCCTGCAATAGAATAAATCAAGTTTCACTTTAGTTTTTCAAGTAACTCAACTCTAACTCACTAACTCACTCAGCATCATGGTTATCTTTTAGGAATATGAGCATGTCCACATTTCCAGGTAGAAGCTGGGATGTTTGGGCGTTTACAATATCCCCTGCTGTGGAAAAAACTCTCTTGCTTGGTACTGATGTTGCTGGGACAGAGAGATATGCTTTGGCCATGGGTGACAGCAGTGGTAAAACTGTGCATTGTCTCTTCACCACTTCAAAAACAATACAGTATTTGCCAAGAAGGTGAGGCTTATTGACAAGGCGAGATATAAATATACTGTTGGTACTTGTCTATGTCTCTAGGTATGTACATGTAGCCCTGTACATACGGTGTCCTTTTGTGTTATCTGTTGTTTTATGTTCATGTTATAACCTACTTGTTGCCATGTTGGACAGGTCCCCCTTGAAAAAGAGATCGATGATCTCAATGGGACCATCTGGTTGAATAAAGGTTTAAAAAAAATAAAAGAATTAAAAAAAAAAAAAAATCTCAGTCTCACGACGGTATTGAGTCATCTATTTACCACGATATCGCGATATTCGATATATCGTTACATCCCTACTATTCATTCATAATAACTTCAAGATCTCAGTGTACTTTCCATCACCTCCGTCTAACCTGGATTGTGTGACAAATTAAAGGTTGGAAAATATCAGTTATTCTCTGGAGCTCTTAAAATAAAACCTTGTGATTCTGAAGCTGTGGAACGTTTTCCTCTATCTTTTCTCTCTACTTTTCTCTATTTGGAAAGTATGCATACAAAAAACATTAATGTTTGTATATTTCCTAGATCACACCCCCTTAAATATAGAGTTCTATAGAGCTGAATGCAGGAGGCACATTTTTTGTTGAAACCACTTTATAAACCCTCTACTACATCTGGTACTACACAAGGGTGTGTGTGTGTGGTTGAAGGGTAAATGGGGACAGGAAGTTGACTGCAAAAAACATGAAGCATTAACAATCGGCTGGCAACTGTAACCACCGGCAGATTTACAAAACCCTTCTAGGGAGGCACCGTTAATATAAATCTTTAAACTAAGTTGCCACCCTACCGTAAATATTAACTATTTGTATTCCACATGTTTTAATTTAATTTATAGGGGTACACTAAGATAGCATCAATGTAAACACACAAACAGCATATGTCATTTGGGGATAGACAAAGATCTATAAATATCTATCAGGCTACTGCAGCTGTATCTGATCTCACCCTCGCTAATGTGCATTGATTCCAAAGTTCCTGAATTAAAAAGGTCCCCTATAATACTGTTTTTCATCAATATATTATAGGTCTCAGATATATACAAAACATGTCTCTGAAGTGTTTGGCTCCAAATACCAAACAGATCATTCTAGTATCCCATAATCCCCTCTGTTTCAGCCCTGTTTCCAAAGTGCTGATTCTCTGTCTGTTGCTTTAGATGAAAATAAGGAGCCCCTCCCCACGCCCCTCTGAGAGACATTTGGTTACAAAGAACACAAAAGGCTTGTTTGAGACAAGCGAGACCTGCGCAGTTGCGATCAACGTCTTGCTAGTGCGTTGCATTATGGTAATCATTTTGTCCGACTTGCTCTGGAGGCTCGCCTACATGAGACGTTGAAATCTCGCGGGACAAAGACGCCCGCAGCCTTGAGAGCGAGGCGAGGCGCCGAGGTTTCTCTCCACGGGCTGCGGAAGCGAAATGCTTGATGGGGAAACGTCTCGCTGGTATCTCAAGCTGAGCGCTCATTGGTGGTGTTTACCACGTGCTGGTGAGGAAACTCTCCAATTGGCTCGGCAAAAGTTTGCTGTTGTTTTGTGTCAGTTTTACGTCGCCCCTTCCATTAACATTGTTCCACAATGTTTATCATCATGAAATTAATATCTATATATTTTATACTATACTTGCACTGCTTACCGTTTTCATACTTTTTATATCTTAGCATATTCATACACACTGTTCATACTGCTCACAGGCTGCTGTGTATATCTAGTGTATTCATACCCCTCACTGTTTATTCATCATTCAATTCATTCTATATTTTATTCTGTAGATTGTGTATTATTACTTTTCACTTTACTGCTTGTTGCACTCCTGGTTAGAAGCTAAACTGCATTTCGTTGTCTCAGTACCTGTAATCTGTGCAATAACAATAAAGTTGAATCTAATCTTGAGGAGGAACAAATGTATTTACTTAGTACATATCTGACATTAATGATTAAACGCATTTGTGCATTCTTTATAAATGCAAACCGAGTCAAGCCGACTCCGGAGGTGGCGGTATGCACCTTAAAGTTGTTTGCAATCCGCCAAAAAAACGAAAGAAGACGAAGCCGACTCCGAGCTGTCCGACTTCAGACGAGCTTTTTGAGACCTCCCCCGGCTGCGACGGGCTACTCTCGTCTACTTTCGAGGCGAGCCGCAACGCGTCTCAAACAAGCCTAATGGTGCTCTAGGAGGAGATTCAGGTGATAAGGGGGGGGGGGTTACCTTGGTTGCTGATTGGCTAATGGTTACACAAGCCAAACAATCGTTATGACATCATCAAGTGGCCAAAATCTTATCAGCTCATTTTCAGACAGGTTTTTATATAAATAGATCAGGACGAAAAGAGAGAGAATCTTTGTTCCTGAAACTTTCAGAATCTCTTTACACAGAGGGGACACATGTTTACATATAAAAGACATGTGGATTTTGCATAATAGGTGACCTTTAAATGACTCACTTGCTGAAACTGAAGAGAAGTCTCTCAAAGACCAGCACGGGGCCTGTGGAGCTGAGAATGGTGAGCGGCTGCCCGGCCAGCAGACAGAACACTATTCCTGTCAGCGCTGTGCCCAGGAAACTCTCCAACACTCCCTGCACGCACGGAAAAAACACATACAGCCTTTACACACAGCAGAAGCTACGAGACAGGGCAATAATACGTTGTGCATGACTCCATATTTACTACATTGGAAAGTATTTGTTCAACAGATTTTATGAGTAAAATAAAAACATTTCAATTTTGTTTTCTTTCTGAGCCTCGTGACATGATTACTGTAATTCTGCCAACTCAGCTGGAAGCTTTTGTTTTGCCTGTACACATGACACAGCTGCAGGGCAGGCCCATCAGGACAGGCCTGTTTCACTTCCAGCCATGACAGATGTTCAGACTGAGCATTTTACAAGCCGAAAGCTATGTGAAATCAGCCCATCGATGATTATTTACAACTCTAAGAAAGGTCAGGTGAGTTCAGGGATTCCCTCCGCTGTGCTTGGAGTGGAAAGGGAAAGTGATGGAGGCTTTAGGAGGTGCTGGAGGGTCATTGGAAATGCAGCCATGACGAGGCTACAGTGTAATCTGGATCTGTGGTTATTTACAGCCTGAGCAGATCCTCCAGGCCGGTGCAGGTGTGCTATGAGGCCACTCTGTGTGAGGAGAGCGGCCAGGGACAGTACTCGGCACTGCCAGAGCAAGTGTTGGGCACAGCAGGGTATGATATTATACCACAACTTTTACATATGCAGTTCTGTCAGCAGCAGGTACAACAGATGGAGTATGAGCCTCTGAGCTCCAAATGAGCATGGCTTAGCAGCTGGTTAACTCTTTATTTTGTTTGGTAGTCTGTGACTTAACAAGAGCTATGCCATCTAAAAGCAGATGATGTCATCCCCTTAAGTGTACACAGGATCCATACAGTGCCCTGCTAATGTGAGATATTCTCCATTGTTAACATTCGGAAAGGCAAAATGTGCTATGTAAATGCACAAAATGCTACACAATGTTTAGGTCATGCAGTAGCCATGAATTCGAGTACCATGACGCATCAGCTCTTTAATCTAGTTACCCTAACACCGTTTGACCAAAATAGAGGCTCAGAGTTGCACCTCTGTAAAACAAAGCCTACTTGAGCATTAGAATTAGGAAACAGCATGCTACAGGCTGCTTCACTAACTCGGGGCTATGTTTAATGTTCATTTAGGATAGTTCAAAGGGCACTGCACTTAATAGGGTTAGGTTTTTGAGGGATGTGTGGGTTTACCTGCATGTTTTCTGTTGCATCACCAAGCAAGCCTCCAAATGTGATCGCATTGGTGACTGTGCCTAGATAGATGAACAATATGGCCGACAGAGACTGGATATGGAGTGCATCATAGAAGTCACTGGCAAAAAATGGCAGCTTCCGCTTGATATCCAGGACGAGACCTCCACAAAACCTTAAAGACGAAGCCATTCAAGTTAGTAGGAGACATATTGTTTCATGTCACATCCTGGCCTACTATGCTTTACTGCTAATGGTTTCCAAAGAAAGGAAAATATATTCCAGATGAATGAAAACCAACTGTTGTGCAATAGTGAAGCACTTTAATTGTTCACTAGTCATGTGTGGAATATTTCATTACTGGAAACTGACTGAGAGACATATTTCCCAGTTATGACTTTTACTTTATGACGCATGTCTTCACTGACGGGATATCCCATGCCATCACAATTATGATCAGGACTATAATGCTCCCACATCCTTAAAGGTTTAAGACCATGGCAATGCAACACTGGGATATTTCTTTCTTTAGTGTTAAAAAGGAAATGCAAATTACTTTTTGGTGCGCTGAAGCTCCTCTCCAACCGCGTGCCCTCCTCCCCCTCCATGTCCTGCATCATGGGGAGTGTCACCATTCATCTGAGGCGCCTCTTGTCCAGAATACATGTTCTTCCTTTGAAAACATAGGAAACGGTCAAATTCCACAAAGACAAATATGTGTGGGGTCAAATACATTTTTTCACAATACTAAGACGGTTAACAATAAACACTAATAACTATTCTTGGAAATGTATGTTATGTATATCTATTTGAATAGATCCAAACAAGAAAACAATCGCTTAATCAGAAAAAAGGCATGACAAAAATGATTATGTAATATGTAGGGTTTTGTATTGAAATGTGTGATATAGTGCTTATTACAACTCACAGTAGAGGTATAAAAACAGAGATATGACTTCTGAAAGAATACATTACATTTTTGTTCTTAAGAATGACTATCTAAAACTTCATCAATAACAGCCTTATTTGTCTTATGAGTAGTTTCTGATGGCCAATGCAATCCATGTAAGCAAGCGTTTGATAAATATTGCTGAAACATTACCGAATCCATTTCTGACTTTAGGCTGAACAGTAGCTTTGCATTTACCTTTAAATAATGATTTGTAACCACTGCTTTTGTTGTGGTGCCATGTTACACATTGGGTAGTAATATATTTATGCACAAATATCATTTGGAAAAATCGTGTGGATTAAAGCAGACCTCTTGTCTGCAGAGGGCAGAGACTTGGGGGGCTCTATCCTGATGTCGGGGTCCCACTCTCCGGGGGGCAGCACGATCACCTCGTCCAGGAACTCCTCGATACCTGCCAGCAGGTCCTGCCTGTCCTTTGCTTTGTAGGCAATATCATGGAACACCTGCCAGCATACAAAAATAAATTATCGATTAATAATCAGCAAATCACTACAATAGCTCCCTGAAGAACCACCTACTCAGGCTGAACAATTAAAAAAAAAAAATTGTAATTATTTTTGACTGATATATGCTTTTTAATTCACAATATTAGAGGAAATAATTCAGTTTGAATTATTACCCAAATTCTTAATGAAATCAATATTATTATAATTGTTTAAGTCTGTATAAAATACGGTATGTGTGGGACTGCACATGGGAAATTAAGTATGCCATAATTCAATTTAAATAAACGGTATGGTTCAAACTAGTGTCTACTTGCG
The DNA here is from genome assembly GCA_943591055.1 of Gobionotothen gibberifrons. Lineage (NCBI taxonomy): Eukaryota > Metazoa > Chordata > Actinopteri > Perciformes > Nototheniidae > Gobionotothen > Gobionotothen gibberifrons. The sequence goes on from CALSBZ010046939.1 coordinate 705,842, forward strand.
TTTATTTACTACAATGGAACCCAGCAAGTCTCTAAAATGCAAATCATAGCAGCCAACTTAACATCTATACATTGCCATACTCTATCACAATGTATACAAAGGGTTGGTCATTATCTGTGTGCACCCTAGGGTCACAAAGACAAGTAGGTAGATTACTAATACAGGGCTGATTACTCAAAAACACAAACATCTGATGAACCTATGTCACTGCGTTCAGAGGAGAGCTGAGAGGGTAAAGTTCAACTTGAGGAAATCCTGGACAACATGTCCTATCCTGCCTCGTTGACATACTGGGAAAAGCTGAGGCCTGTGGGAATGTTTGCGCAAGGGGCTCTCAGGGTTAAAAAGGGTTATGTGTCGTCTGTTAACATTCCTGATAACATTAAGGGGTTAGGTAAAGGTAAACACCAAACATAAGAAGCAGGCAGAGCTGAAAAGCCTGAATTTGTTTGCCTTATTGAATTGGATTTATTATGCCAACACAAAAACAAATATGTGTCCTAAAACGTCAACACACAGATTAACAATTAAGCTATCAAATGTTCACAGCCAAACAAATGTCTGGCCAGGTAACCTGCTGTGATGATTAATATCCAGAGTGGAGAGATTTGGCAAGAAGACAAGTAGTGTAGAAGGTGTAATCCTCTTTTTCATCCAGTGCCACCATGAGATTTTTTGTTTTGGGTCAAGTTTCCTCTTAACTGGGATGAACTGTCATGAAATGACCAAATACCTTCAAAACTATTCATTTGTTAAAGACTACTAAGTACATGTCAATGTATGGAACAAAGGTGGTTAACATGGTTAACAGAAGCCTGCAAAAAATCAAGATGTCATGTATGCTAGCATGCCGACATTAGCATTTAGCTCAAAGCACCGCTGTGCCTAAGTAAAACCTCACACAGCAGCAAGCAGGGCGAGTAACTCTGTCTTCGTTATTGATGTTTTATTTGTTTAATTTATGGTATATAGTTAGACTGTAGACCGAGATTTGAGAAACCTTTTTTTTCCTTGTATGCTAACAACTTCTATAACCTTAATGGGGTGTTTCATGTCTGGAGAAAAGGCCACATCTTTCCAGAACAGATTATCTTAAATTCACAACCAATCAGGATTTAAAGGGGATAAAAAGGTGTTTGTTAGAGCAGTGAGGATTAATCTTCGTGTTCTGAAGTCCTATTGCTTTAGAGTTCAAAACATAACCAATACATGAATCAAAGCCCTAATAATTGGGAATAAAACTGGAAGAACAAAACGTGAATTTTAGAAAACACATTGCACCTGAGATTAAGATAATCCCTTAATACAAATACAGCTATCTCGCATCAAAAACACACTAAACTCCCTGCACAAGAGTGAATACTAAGAACTGTAAAAGTTATTATCTAATTAAAGTAAAAGTACCTCATCTGACATCAGGGTGGCGATGGCTCTTCCAATTTCATGATAGGACTTCGCTTTACCTTTGGGGCCCAGCAGGATAAAGAGAAATCTATGCAACAAGAAAATAAGATGTTAGGCCACAATTTCAAAAAATGAGAATCTGAGTTTCATTGAAATAAGGTGATGGGAGTATTTTTCAGTAAAGGATGAAGCTTTTATACCTGGTGGGCACAGGGACCTCGGTCAGAGACCCCAGCATGACGGCCTGCTGCAGGCGAACAAATGCCACGAAGGGGGCTTCCAGGAAGTCCACCTCTCCAACCAGCACGTTTGATGCCTCTGCATCAGGGGGCAACTTCTTCATGAACTTATTCTTCAGCTATTAGGAAAGAAATAGCAGAGACAGAAGTCAGCAAATTAAAATGTCAGGCTTCAATGCAAGATAGACACAACATTCCTTTCTCTGTCACATGGAGAACAATTAAAGATAAGAAAGACATTTTAAATACAGTTGGGGATTAAAATGTGGTTGTAACAAGAAAAAGACTGATGTGGTACAGTTTGTGCCCGCCCTCTCCTAAAACAGCAGCTTGACTGCATGCCACTTTTTGAACACACAACATACACATAAGTTGTCTATAAAAGAAAAGGGAGACGATTAACCAAGACTTTGGTGTGAAGTTACATTTGGACAACTACATTGTAATGAACAGATGCAGGAGCATAACCAGCTGTTAAGAGTAAACTGCTTCTTTGAGCTTTTATCTATGTGTGCGGGCAGGGGCGCAGGAAGGGGGGTGCTATATATATATATATTTTTTTTTTTTTATTTCATTTCATTGTGCTTGAGATATATTTGATATTATATATTATTATTCAAATGATAATTTTAAACTATATAATAAATTATTTGGCTTCAGGGAAGAAAAATAAAAAAGATGTGGAAAAAAAGAGTTTTGTTAGTTTTTAGTCGGCTACTTTTAACGTGACACACAACACAAGTGACAAGTCAGTGGTAACTGACATGGCACAAAAATGTATCTCCGGAATTCTCTCACTAAAAACTCTAAATCTGCTAAAAAGATTGTAATAGAAGATGCAGGGGCAGGGCATTATTACGCAGGATCGGTGTAATATGTAGCCAGGAATTAGCAATGCCTTGATAGCCTACTTCAATGAATGTAAATTCCACATTTTTGGTAAAATAATATTTGACATCTTAATAGTGTGTGCTCGCGCTTTTGTACGTGCTCTATAGTGCCCGTAATAGCGTGCACTGGAGTCCTTTGTTTTGCGCTGGGGGTGTGTTGTGTTTTGTTTTGGCTCGGGTTACGCCACCCCCCCCCCCCCCCCCCCGTGCGTAATTAGCACATCGGACAGCACCCCCACTCCCGCGCCTCTGGGTTTCTGTTTCGGAAAAAAACTGTTATTTTTTTCTCAGTCATGACTCATGACAGCGAGAGAAACTGCACATAGAAACTCAGGACAAAGACTGGAGACAGTGAGCTTTTGTTGTGGGAGAGCGCGATAGAGAGCCAGGGGTCTTATCTATCAGTGTGTGAGGCCCATCAGCACACACACACACACACAGCCACACATGACCCTGCATAGCGCTCATTTGTGAAAAGACAGCTTAAGTATCAGAGGGTGCATAATAGTTGCACGTCTTTATGCCACAATTCAAAGAGACAGAAACAGATTACCTGATCCTTCTCTGGTTTGTCGGAGAAGTCACTCAGGCTGTTGGAGGTGAGGTTTCTGTGGGCAGTGGTTGGGCTACCTGCAGAGAGGTGAGACACTGTTAGGATCAAAAGAAGATGATCAAAACAGCAGAGCTTCAAATGAGACATGTTTGGCAAAGAAAGAAGATGAGCCCCAGAGAAGAAAGGCACCAGGAAAGCAGATGGAGAGCCAGAAACTGCTGGACATGGCTAAATGTGGCAAGGCTTAAGCTGTGGGCCTAATGCCAGTTTGTCATTCGCTCAGCCACTTCAGAGAGCTGGGACACATTGCAGTCTTAAGTTGGCTGCTTCTGCGTGTCAGCAGAAACAAGCCAAGTGAACTTCTGGCAAATGAGTGAGAATGTAAACTAGGATCCATTTAAGGATGATGTTAGTGACCATTTTACCTTGCTGTTGCCATTTGTCTTTCGTACATTAGTGTTGCAATATAATCTGGCAGCATTTTAAGCTACTCTGTTTATTCTTGAACTATTCTATTATTATTCATTGCCATATCTACACTGTAGCTCCTGTGCACATGCCAATAAAGCCTTTGAAGTTACTAATGAAGCCATTTTATCTGTGTGTCTATAGCGCTGAATAATCACACATCCTGCTTCTTTTTAAAAAAAAAGTTAAAAAATGAAGAGTTTAACTGTGTCCGTTTTTACATGAGTGTGTTCAAACTATGCTGCTCTCAGTGGGAGTGCTATGACTGTGTTCTGTCTTACAGAGGTATCCCATGCTGGAGCTCCTCAAGACCTCACATGGTTCGGCTGGATCAAGTAGGCTAGAACAAGGCACGGGGGTCTCATGGGGGTTGCGGGCTATAACACCCCAGATGTAGGAGGACAGAGACAGACCCAAAAGAGAAGGAAAATGACAAGGTAGGGAAGGAACAGAAGAGAGAAGACAAGAAAAAAAAGATTAGGAAAAGAAAATCCTTCAATAGGAAGTTTTAGGATCAGAAATACACCAGAAGAGAATAAATGTAAGCTGTTGGGTTAAGAGGGTAAAAAATAAAAGGGGGATTTTGCATTACCATTCTCCTGGTTGCTGAACAGTCTACTTGCACTGGAAACACTCTTGCCAATGTCAGCGAGGGAGCGCAGGTTGGACTTCTTGGTCTGGTGGCGATGCTTTCGTAGCAGCGTGTACATGACCTTCTCCTTCTGGTCGGACTTCAGCTGACCGGTCTCAATCTGGCTGTCGATGATCGTCTCTGTTAGAGGGATAGAACATGATGAGTCACCTTCAGCTGTTTTAAAACCTTCAACAGTGTGTACTATAAACCTCACTCACCGACAATCTGCGGCAGCGTGGAGGCCTCCAGGTCCAGCATGATGGTGCCCTTCTCGATGCACGTTTTGAGCTCCATCAGGCTGTGTAGGGACAGCGTGGCCACATGAGGCTTACTCCACCGCTCACCACCCTTCTCCACCTTCTCCTCAAACTTGATCCATCTGTACAAGGGAGGACAAAAAGACACAAGTAGGGAGAGTGGTGAGATGTGTTTTCAGGACTGGGCTCGCACTGCTGTGTTTGACCTTGTCAGATAACTCTGTGTTCCTGAAAAGGCAAGAGTGAGAGAGGAAGAAAACGATACACAAACATGTTCCTGAAAGTAAAAAGGTCACTGCACATTACAAATAACAGTGGATTTATGGGCTACAAACAAAAAAAGGAGACAAGAAAGGTTCTCTTTTCTTTACAAAACAACCCCATAGTGTTTTGATTTGGTCACAGTTCAAAAGGCCAAAATAGGTGATGCAGGACAGCTTAGAAATACAAAATAATGGCATTCTGGGATGGCGACAGTCTCCAACACACGGTTAAATGTGAGAAACGACACTTCTTTCCTACCATGGATGTGATTAGCCTCGAAGGTAGGGTTCAGGAGAAGAATGATTTGTAATAATGATGCCTCACATGTCACCGCTACAAAAGAGCCATTCTCCTGAGGCCTGAGGATGGGGTTTCCTCCGGGTATAGAGTATCCCTTCTGGCTCAAATCCAAACTCCTGTGACCAGCCTTCTAACTAGGAAAGAAGCCAGGAGAAACTGTCGACCTCAAAGAGTTCATTTATCTTCTCCGTCATGCAAGCCCTGCTTCCCCTTCCCCAAAATGTTGCATGACTGCGCCTTTGCCCTACTTTCTAGCTTATCTGCAGCACAACTGTCTATCTCTCAGACCCAGATTACTATTTTTAAGTACAATACTAAAACTATATCATTTTGATTCAAACTTCCTCTATCACAATGGGTAAAACAAGAAGGCAAACAAGTCACGTGGACCATGCAAAAGCCACTGTGGACAATAAAATAGGGAACTATTAAACATTTGTATAAGCTTTTTTTCTCATGTGCTCCAGAGCCAAGTGGAACATTGAGTCTTGTTGTAGCCATGTGGGTGTTTCTGCTTTTTTTCCCCGGTCTCACAGAGGCAGGTACTACAGATCTCAATCAGATAAGAGCAGGGTGGGAGTTCACTGGGGTTCAGCCTATTTCCCTACACACACAAAACACGATTATTCACAAGTGATTGTGTTCTGCTGACTGCGCCGGGATTGGGAAGCAGGACATTTTGGAGCACACTGCCCACGGCTTTTTATGTAAAAGGTTAGAATGGGGGGGGGGGGGGGAAATGCCTGGCTTTAAAGGACATTGGGCTCAACAGCTCACCTGGCCGTTTCCTTCCACTCCATCTCCTGCCCGTCCACAGACAGGAGCTCGTCCAGCTCTGTGAAGAGCTGAGGAGGAGGGGGGCCATCGTCTTCCTCTCCCAGGATAAACCTGATCCTCTCAGCCGGAGAAACTGCAGAGAGAAAGAGGCATGTTAGGAATCATTAAAGCATCCAGCACAACTTCATCTGATGTCCAAGAAACCCTCTCAGCTCTCTAAATGTTACACTCAAGTTAAGGTTTAGTTATTAAAAAGAATGGTGATTTGTGATTGAGAATGTAGTATGTGGCTGTGCATGAATGAGGTAAGAAATAGGCCATGCTAAACACTTCCTGATTGCCTAGACAGTCTGGCTTTTTCCACTTGAATTAAAATATCTTGGTTTCGTCGACTCTGCAGACTGAAAGTAAAATACACAGTACAATCTCATTATGCAACTAAACTAGAATACTTTGACAACACGCCCTCGTGAGGAAAAACTTCGTCAGGTGCGTCAAAATATATTTCAATACTGACTTGTCAAGATTAATCCCTTCCAGTAAATGTTCTTACTCCCCTTCAGAAATGTCAGTTATGACCTCATGGATCACAGATAAAGCCTCAATGATGCAACACGGATGGTTAAAATGATTGATATCGTGTATATGTGGTTATCTATTTTAGGTAGAATGATTTAACACTTCTAGGAATGTTTCTTGACACACTGTAGTCAGGACTGAACAGGTGGATACCTCGACAACGTAACAGTGCCTGTAACCTTTTAATCCCAGCACAGCATCCAGGCTTGATTAAGGATGCTTGTTTTTAAAATAGTACAGGTAGAACTCTTCTGATGTAGCACGGAAACCTAGAAGGTCAGGACAGATGTATTGGACACACTGGAAACGTTCCTTCTCTGTTTTGTATATCAGTATATTGTATCGACACAGACGTCACACACCAACGGCCCAAAACACACACACACACACACACACACACACACACACACACACACACACACTTGACATCTGTCAGTCGTCCTAATGGCCTTTATGCCGTCTAGCCGACTCACTGGTAACGCAACACTTGGACACCACATGGTGTTCACAACACCACTCACCTCTAAGTCTCACAACCCGTGTTATCAATGAAAACCAGGCCCTTGTTGTGGTTACACACACCTTTTAAGTGGACAGATCCACAGGGTTTGCCAGAGTCAACAGGATTATGGGGATTTAGATGGAGGGCAAAACAGCGGAAAATCCAACAAGTGGAGGGCTCTGCCTAGCATTGTGTGTGTGTTTTGAATTAGGGCTTTTGACATTTGGCACATGTCAGCCTGAACGCAAACATCAAACTCTCTCACACACACACACCCACCCCTCATTAATTAGCCAGATCCACAGTCACCTAAAAAAATAGCAAAAATCTAGTTTACATTTGTATTGTAGGGGGTTAAAAAAGTAGTTTACAGCTCAACAGGAAACAAATATGTATCCCCACAGTGGCTGTAGTGTGTGTGTGTGTGTGTGTGTGTGTGTGTGTGTGTGTGTGTGTGTGTGTGTGTGTGTGTGTGTTTAAAGAGGGCCACAGTTCAGTTTCAGTCTTGTCTTTGTTTAGTTTTGTTCCACATCTGACGCCTTCTGATTCTTTGGATAAACCATCAACACTGTTTGCATTTAAACTAATGTTGCCGTGTTTGAACCATACACACAAAAGAGTGGCCTTAAAATGACCCTGTAGTCTTTAAAAAAAGGCTGCAAGCATTTCGAAAAGACCTTTAATGAAGAGACCGCTACTGACATTTATTTATGATTCAATATTAAGTGTTCACTTACGCTACGGTTCTGATTTTTTACGACCCAGTTTTTGATAACAGCTTCACAAGGGGTCAACTAAGCATTATCAAATACCTAATCTAATTGCCCATTATAGATATATTAGTCCCTTTGAGAGGGATTTGCAATATTGGAAAAGGCTGTAATTGGGCTCACAGAGTAAACAGATGGGGGCCAGACATCTAGACAGATTAATGTGAGCAAAACTCTTGTTATATCATGCGAGCTGGGGATGACTAAGCACAAAGGGGTTTATCACCTGGGCACGAGGCGTAACAGAGGAGGATTACAGTGTCAGAGGAGCGAGAGAGGATTACTCAGGTGCTCGTCTGCGAGCCGCAGCTCAACGTGATGCCGGCAGGTTAGAGAAAGGTGTGAACGTGGGGGAGAAACACATCCAAGATAGAGGGACAATGTTCTTCTCGTATGATAAGTAACATGGAGATGCCTTAATGTTCTCCTCTTACTGATCTGCATCCAATTTGAGTAACAGATCAATAGGCAACTGAGGTCCTGAATACATGTTGAGGGAACAATCATATTGTATCTTGTAGAGAGAAAATAAGATTCTAAAAACTAATGTATGCCTGTGTAATTAGAACAAATAAACATAGGCAGATAGCAACATTGACATTGGATTATCCTTGTTTTTTTAAAAAGGGATTTGTAGGAGAGGGAAAGGGGCTTCCTTCACTTGCATCACCACTGTTGTTTTTTGTGTATGCATGTTTTTTAAGTGGAACTTATTTTATGGCTGCAACATGTGTGAAAAGCCAAATCAGTAAAGTTAATCTTGATTTCGCAACATATGTAGCAGCTGCTGAACATAAAAAAAAATGAAACTGTCAGATGGGGAAACATCAGTCATGACACGCCTGCTGCTTGATAATGTATCCCAACCATGATCTGTAGCACACAGTGTAGTGTGCAGTTGTATTTCCAAATCCAGTTAGAGGCATCCAGTTCTCTTTGAGGTCTGTTTCTTTGCAAATGTTATACTGCAGTCAACCAATAACACACACAAGCTTTCTCCATTGGTTTCTTATTGTCCTGGTTTAACCTTAAAGATTATTTAACATGCCTTAACATTTGATGTTGCAGTTCTACCCGTTCACTTTTTAACGGGTTTGTTTCAAACTAGGCTACCACTTCAAACCTACACAGACTTCTCTTCTGTATTTTCCCAGAGAGCATGTCTGCACACGTTGCTAGAAAACTAAAGCTCCTTTATGGTGTCTTTGAATTCTTCTGTGATGTGTCTGCTATGATTGGATTAAACCACAATTTACAACACATTTGATTCAAGCCTTATCTTAAAACTGACTATTTCAGATAGTAATTACCAGCTCGGTGATATCTTATCATTTTAAATGTAGTTAACCTTTAAAAAGGGATTCAAGTATGTTGTGCTGATATTATTGTCCACAGATGCCCCACACACGAGTTAAGAAGAAAATCCCTTCCTTTTCCCATCTTCAGTTCATTTTGAGACCTTAATGGTTACCTCCACCACAGTAAAGCAGAGTGTAAACACGCTCCATTATGCCAGTTTCCAGGCTGTGCTATTAGAAGGTGAATTCCAAGGCTGGAATAATTGTATATCTTGCAAATAGCTTTAAAGCTGATTGTAATGTTTGCTGCTCTTTGAATTCCCTATTGGGTTTGTGTGGTGGTACAGAGCATACAGAGATTAAACAAATACCTACATAATTATATGGCTCATTTACCAACAGTTGCTCTTGGTTTCCCACCTGTGTAACCACAAGGTGTTCAAAAACAAATCCTAATACATTCAGAAGATGTATGGCTTTGACACTGACCTATATCTAAAGACTCGTTCTGATTTACATCCTCCTGATCTTGAAAATGATCTTGGGATTATTGGTTTTACAATGCCCCTCCTTAAGCTTCTATATATGGAAAGACATCTGGTGTGTTTCCTTCAGCAGGAAGAAGACTCCAGAGACTTATGACTATTTTAATGTGCATTTTATGGACCAACATTCATTTAGTGCTATTGGCAGAACAGCACTAAAATACCACGGATATGCACTTTATTGGATTTATTTGGAACTATTAAAGGATTTCTGATTTTGAAAACCCGCTTCATCATGTTAATTGACAACTATCTGATCCATACTTGTTATTTCACTGCTCTTATAAGTACTGACTTACATTAGGCCCATTATGTGTCGATGCCGGTTTGGCTGCCTTTAACTCCAAATCTTTCTTCCCATCTACCTTTTTTACATGTTCTGGGAATCCTTCCTCACAGACCCCACACAGTACAGTGTTAATCATCATGACAACAGATAATACCCCTGTTGTAGTTACTTCACACACGTTAAGCCAATCCGGTATCATTTTCAGATTAGTATTCGGCATGTTCCCATTCCCTCGCTCCACTAATTCTGTTGAGTGTCGGTTTCTGTGTTGAGGGTTTTTTTTGGGTGCTGCGACCCCACCCTGTGTCCTTAACTACAGACACACTGATACTGTGTTTCCCAGAGGGCTGCTGGACCTCACCCAATTGGACTCAACAATTATACAACTGTTATTAATGTGGTGAATTTATACTCTGATCATTACCAGTGGACGATTGTAATAAGAGTACATTTACTCAAGTACCATTTTGAGTTACTGGTACTTTCCTTGAGTATCTATGTTACTGTATTATTTTACTCTACTACATTTTTAGAAGCCAATATTGTAATTGTACTCCTTTACATTTATTTGACAGCTTTAATACTTTACATATACAGATAATTAGCTAAAACTACATATAAACCACTACTAAATATTGGTTATAATATCCAGCAGCAGTATATAAAGTAACTACATCAGCCCACCTTTACCAGCTGTGATGAACACATTAACGCATCAATAATCATAATGCAGTCATTTCATATATTATGGGCCATTTTCCATAACAAGGACTTCTACATTTGCTAAAGTATATTTTGATGCTTATACTTTTACTCAAGTGAGATTTTGTATTCAGGAAATGTACTTGTAACAGTTTTTTAAAATATGGTATCTGTACTTTAGTACTTCAGTAAAATATCTGAATACTTTTTTCCACCACTATCATTACTCACTGAGGGGTTTGAGGATGCTTGGAGGGGATTCGTCTGCGTTGTCCCCGTCCGACTTGGACCCCTCAGTGCCGTGCTCGGCTCGGTCCCGCCTCTCCTTGTGGCTGGACTTGCGTCTGTGGCGTCTCCTGCGGTGGTAGCTCTTGGGAACGTGCACACCAATGTACACAGTGTGGTGACCTGTGCAGAACAGCAGAGGAAACGCAGGTTAGATTACTCTCCCGGTTACAGGGAAATCACATTAATGGTGAATGCTGGCAATTTGTCTCAGCACTCGGATGCGGTGTGAAATGTTTGCTTATCACAAGGCTGCTTTGATGCAAACAGTTTTTTTAGCTTGCTGAGGTCGAAACGGTTCATTGATAATGTTGGTGGGTTACTTATCAGTCAGTCAAACTGCAAAATCAAATAAATAACAACTACTTCCTACACAGCAGCTCAAACAGGAAATGGTAACTGAATGTCTCCAGGAAGTAATTAAAGAGACACAGAGAGAGAGAGAGAGAAAACTCAAACTGGATTTACTGACTGAGTTAGTGTTGAAGCAACCATGTATTTTTCCATTCAACCATGAATTCCATAAACATGCCTTTTTGGATTTGATGGTATCTTTCACATCCAAAGTTGTCAGTTTTGCTTCCTTTTAGAAACCAAAGACCACTTTAGGCACACGCTAAAAACAACATGCACACCACATTCCCATGCAAGAGAAGCAAAAAGGAATTTGCAACAATTACTGCACACGCACGAACAGCTTGACATATTTCCAGACGCTGTGACGTACGTCTCTTTGTGTGCAAGTGTTGGTTAGAGAAATGTGAATGTAACTGCATGAAAGCATATCAAGATAAATTATTGTGTGGCTTTAGCTGACAGCCAGAACTGGACAGGATTAGAGCACTTGAAGACACTTCTTCCTGTTCAGAAATGTCAAGATAAAGTGGATATTTCTTCATGTTATATAACTTGTTGAATTCTGTGCATGTAGAGGGGACACTATAGCTTCCACATGCACACTATGCTGTGAACAGTATGTGTGGAAAGACAAGGATAGGTTAATGCTTATGACATGTCTGTCAGCTAGACAATGTGCTGGAATTCATCACTGATCTTACCCTCCACTTCCTGTTCATCGCAGACATGTTTGACACAGGACGCTCCTCTGTCCAAGACTGCCTCGTCTTCAACTCTGCAAGGCAAAAGAGATACAACATTAAATATGGATCACCACATAGTCGCTGGAACATACTTGAAGATGTACATGTTTTGTCCTCCATCACTGACACAATAAAACAAACTCAAATTAAACAATGAACATATTAAACAACCACGTATTGTAATACACATGAATCAAAAACACATTAAGAAGCAACATTTTCTTACATAATTGTATGTGCTTTGCCCTATTTTTATTCAAATCCATTTTGGGCCCAAAAATAAAAGTCATATTCTGGTTATTCTGTAACAAAATCCTGAGACACTTACTCGGCTAGTTTCTGCTGCTGAATAAGCATACAGGCCATTATATTGCTCTCTTTGTTAACTTGTAACTGTGGTACAGAAAAACAACTACATTGTAAAGAGCAATATTGAGCCACGACTTCCATAAAAACAATAATTTTGTACATTCTAATAAAAAAAAGAAATATGATGAATAGGTGCTCAGATGTCAAGCTCTCACGTGTATTAGCATTTCTGATGCTATGCTTATCTCCCACATTTGACCAAATGTCAAGTTCCCATCCACCTACAATGCTTTGCACAACATTAATATATGTTATACAGCTTCTTCTCTGTGAGTGAATGTAGAAAATGTAAAGTAAAAACCACTTTTCACCCAGTAAGATCTGCAGAGTCATTATTGGACTTTAAGGTGAACAAGCAATGTCTTATTTCAGAGACATCTCCTTGACCTTCAGTTTCCTTTGATCGGCAAATGTCAACATCCCTCAAAGCAGGAATGTGCCTCCTCCAGTCCAGCAAAGCGTGGACTAAATAAGTCAATAATGGAAAAATCCTAACTTTAAAATGGATACTCTGCTAAAAAGAAATTGCAAAATGGAAAGAATGCACCGTCTTCTTACCACAACGTGAAGGTTGACGTTTCACGCATAGGAATAACTCTAGTCTCATTTATATTTAGGCATGTCAAGAAACAGAAAGCGTATAAGAAGATCCAATTATTAATGTTAAGTGTGTCAGTATCAAATAATGTATTAAACTGCAGTGGCTAATTTGTCCAACCGCTTTGAGTTTTCTCCAACAACAAAAAATAAATATTTGATTTTAGATGCGCATCAAGAATGTCAATAAACACATGGACAGTTTCCACTGAGCAATCTTCGTCTGGGGATGACACAGTTCAAGAAATGAGGGGATGGGAGCAGTGTACATCAGCTGCTAAATAAACAAAGTCCGGAAGGACGCAACTTGTTCCTCCGATTGCGCTGCACGCTCATCTGAACCTCCCCTGTGGATATGCTATCAGGCCTTAAGAGAGAGGGAGAGAAGTAGAACGCTGATAGCTGACGTAATGTTGATCCTCCAGCTCCGAGATCAAACAAGCGTTAAGGAGGGGCCGGGCTCGCTGCCAACTTCACAAGCAATACCAATACAGTGATTAGACTCTGTACCCTGCTTTTGTGGCCCATTGTTTCTCACAAAAAGAAAAGAGGAGTCTGGTTCCCACACAGCAACCTGTGAACAACGCCAGCGCTATTGTTTAGCTGCAGATTCTGTGAATGTTCTGTTCTACTTGTCCTCTCTCCTTTCCCCCCAGGACAGAGCGTACAGAAAACACCACCAGCTTCAGGGATTTCGGTCACATGTTTTTTTCTTTTGGGAAGAACTCGTACTTTTCCATTTATCATTAAATGACCCTATTTGCAACTGAGAATGTGTAAGTGAACAGACATAGAAAGCAAATAGATGGAGTTTTTCTATTTTTCTTGCAAATATTGCATATGCACAGGATCTTTACAGAAGCACATCTCCATCCTGTATTGTTTACGTCTGCAACATGTACCATGCAGGCAGGTCATTGCACTGAAAACTATTGGTCTCACAGGAGAGCAAAGAAAGCTCAACTTGCAGGTTAACTATGGCCAGTCTGTGGCGCCACGTTAAATCGATCTACTCTAAGGCCTCAGACAGGGAGACCCTCATGTTGAGAAACATACCACAGGTGGTGCACAGATCAAAATAATAAAACCGGGATGTAAAGTGGGATGAAATGCAGAAGACAGAGGGAGCTGCAAGGTGAAAAGGCTTAAATCTACTCTACAATGTTTAAGTCTAAACGACTTTGTCAAAAATGTGAAAACCGGTCAAAAAAATAAAAGCCAAATGCATCTCTTGTAAATGTATATGAAGCACAAGACCGATAAGATCCGTGTTCTCCTTATACATATCAACACTGCTAAATCTTCTTTTTCATTCGTCTTCTTCTGCATGATTAATACAAATAATCAAAGCTGGGTGAGGGTCAGAGCGATCAGATGCAGTCATCTCACAACCTCTCACTTCTGTGTCTTGACCTCATGAGGCTGGATAAAGCTGTCGGTGCGTGAGGAGCCGGGATCAGCTGCTGGAGATCAGGGATCATCTCCATCTCTTTACAGAGGGAGCAGCCAATCCCCCCCGGCCAGGTGCCCCCCCCCCCCCCCCACAGCCAGTAGAAACTCAGTGATGATTTAGGAGCCTCAAAGTGATCCTCCACCTAAAAACTAGTGTCGAAACCTGAAGGCTTGAAAAGGTGGCTTTGAAAATGTTTTTCTCCCCTATGATAGAAAGTTGAGAAGCCTGATTTCAAATGAGTTTTGAGGTTCTTAAAATGTCCAGAAACTTCTCCAAAACTCTTGCTGTGTAATCCATGTTTGAGGAGGAACACACTTTTTTTGTAGCGAGTAGGTTAAGGTTACAAGGACTAGAGTATGCTTTCATTATTTGACTAAATAAATGACTTGTGGAATTTAAAAAGGTTGCAGCGATAATGTCCGGCATGTGTTCTTGTGAGATTATCCTGTTAAGCCCCACAGGCTTTTTTGTTCACAAAACTGTCTCAGGGCTTCTTAACATTTAACAAACTATGAATATGTCATACCCACCTAACGGGAAGAAACTCAGCTAACTGACGATACGAACCATTTTTACCGAAACAAAATACAAGTCTCACAAGAAGCGTCTAAATGAGCCCTGAGCGAAAAAATGCTAACACACTTAGCACAGAACTATATAAATACTTTATTACTTATCGGATCTGCACAAAAAATATATCAGCTAGCAAGCTGAGATTCCACAGATTCTAGAAATATAAGTATCAATCAATGTTATAGTTTGGATTCCTAAAGCTTTTAGTCTACTATCCCATCATTCAAGGGTGGTTTTCACTATAAGTAATGTTTTTTTTACTATGTTCAATCTGAATTTACTTTAAAATAAAAAAACATTTATATTGATTCTGACTTTTCTACAGCCAACTCACAGGTTTATCATTGCTTTGAGAAAAAATATTATTAATTTACCTTTTTAGAAGTGAAAATATAGTCATTTGTTCTGGGAATGTCATTTTCGAGCCTGAGACCTGGAAAACAGGCTTGGGGCTTAGGATATTATACATTTTTTTGTGCAATCATTTCATTTAAATGAACCACCCGCTCAACAGGTCTGCCTTCACTTTTGGAATTTCCTCGCATAGGTGAGGAAATGGATGGATGGATATCAATTGTAGTGAGCATCACTCAGCAGAGCACAAAGGAGCATTCACCATTCCCGACAGCACAGAGGCACACAAGTCATTGCATGGAACAAAAGTAAAAAGGGAACATTTCCTCATTGCAACACATTTCGAGAAATGACTCTAAAGAATGAGGAATACAAAAAAATTGTGTTTTTGCTGTTTCTGCAGCCATTGTGAAAGCAAAGGATAGCAACATTAGGTATACAGGTTGTTTACTCTTGGTTTCACCCCATGTTGCTTTAAGGGATTGTGCCACACCTAGGCTACTAACAATTCAGTGGGGCTCACACTGATACTTTAAATCTTACGTACATTGGCTGCAGCTGAAATTCGCAAACCAGCTGATGAATTCCAGGTGCATGTCAGAAAAGTTTCTCCAATCTAACTAGTGCGTTTCCGTGTTTGGTAACCCTCCAGTCTGATTTGTTGCGGCTGCTGCGTCATTGCGCAACGTGTGCACACATGCTGGCTCACAACCAGTGTGAATTTTTGGGGTGTCTGCTCAGCTCGGATACCGCATGGTCTGAGGCATACACAGCTTTAATCATAAAGTTACACCAGGGACAACTCTCCAACGCTGGCCTGCTTTCCCCGCGTCACTCTAACTCAGAATGACAGCCTGGAAAATAGATTAGCCTTTTACAGGACGTCCATATCCACAGCAGTAAGGCAACAGTGGCTGAGGCAGCCAAGGTGTAGCTGCTTTCAAACTGTTCTGAACATAAACAATAGTTTACTAAAGTTATGGCACCAATGGCTAACTCAACCCAGATGATGCACTGAATTTACGCACAGAAAATATTACGGAAAACACAGTGAATGTTCAGTTAAGTTGCTGAATGATATTCACCTGATGACTAATTTACACCTGGCAGGAAATGGACCGCAAGCTACAACGTAAAAGTTCACAAACATGGTTACTCAGACTGCTGAAAAGAGTAAAAAAGGAAAATCATGAACTTACTTCTTTTCGGAACTCATGGTGACAAAGTTCGCCTTTACAGATGATCAGTGTGGCGTCCAGCAGTCCTTTTGTAGTCGGTGTTTGAAAAACTCTAGCTGACGCTTTTTTTAAGTGGATAAAAGAAAGAAAAGAGTCGAGGAGCTATCTCTCTGGAAGGATTTCTGCGACTCTACAAATGTAACTTGTAACACACAATCTTCATATCGTGCTGGACTGCTGCAGGTTTTCTCCAGGTGACATCTTGAGCTAAAGTCTCCTTTTGTGTCTCGCTGGAAGCGTGTGGAGAGCCTCTGAGACCGCAGCGTGTCTTTCTCCATATTTAAAGTGCCATCCCTCCTCCTGCGTGACGCCACCGGGGGGTGGAGGTCACAAAGTTGCTCATGGGTGGCGCACCAAACACTTAAACTTTATAAAGGGCTTGTCTACTGTCCACATTGCATTTTAAAGGACATCCTATAATATCACCGGATATGTCAAAAATGAAAATAAATAAATATTAGACGCACTTTCTTTGTTTGGACGGAGAATTCCATCAGCGTGGACCCTGTTTATTTGTAAAGTACAGTTTCTATCAAGATTCAACCTATGAATAAATGCTGATGTGTATTCAGTTTGTATATCGGTCACATACCAACTAAACTAGTCATTATTGATTTTAAACACGTTTTTAATGGGTTAGGCGTTACACATTGCTGTGCATTGTGATATGTATATTAAATATGTTGTGTATGTATATATACATACATACACACACACACAAGGCGCCATAGGTGAAGGAAGGCACCTATTTCAGGTAGCTTTAATACAATTCCATTAAAGGTGCCAGGTAAAAGCAAGCTCAGCAGTCTGAAATAGCTGACAGCAGTGCATTATGGGGACTGGCGACATCTTCTGGAAGACTTGAGAAGATTCCAGTCAGAGCCATAAAGGCCAGCGATTACAATCTTTTATTTTGAAATCAATAAACCCTGGGTTTGGATGTTTAAATAAACTAAAATGATTTTAATTTGAAAAAATACTTTCTTCTCAAGACTTATTTCTACAGTATATATATTAGACAAGGAAACACACACAATTAATAAAGTATTTCAAGTTTATTGTCATTTGTAAGGACCAACAGGCATGCACACAAAATATTTATAAATACACCAAAAATGTAAGAAAACAGTAATAAAAACGTTTTTTTTAGAAAAATGCCACATGTCAGATCATTAAGGGGGATTGTAGGGGGGTGGAAAAATAAGTTGTTGATACATTTCATCATTATAAAAAACTCCATCCAGGTTCTCTTCTTTGAGCAAAAAAAAATCTCTATCATCAGTTGAATTCTACAAAGTGCTCAAAAACTCCTTGACCTGAAAAATAAAAAAACAAAAGTCAGCATGAATGAGTTAACACATTAGTCAAATCATTGCTGTTCTTTAGGGAAATTATTCCGAAATCACAATAAGTGAAAAACAAGTAGCTTTCCGAATTGGTGCAAAGGGTAGGGTTATGGTGATAACTGGAAACATTGTGAAATCTCTAAAAAGCGTCTGTGTTTACCATCAACATGAAACTGCTACATAAGCATCCCTGCAGGCCTCATTACCACAGGTGAAACCTGGATGTGTGTGTGTCAGTATCACAGCAAACACTCAGTACACATTACCTCCCCCAATACACATTTTACTGTCTATTTATACTTCATTTGGTTTCCAAATAGTGAACAAATGTTTTATTTTTAAGTGAAAATTGGGCGAGCATATTTCTAATACAAATGAAGTGGTTTCAAATCTTTTAAACTAAAGGTCATTTTCTTGATTAAAGTGAAGCATGATGCCTTATTCCGTCTTCTCTCAAATGACACAAACGTGTACTTATTGAAACAACTTGATTTGCATTAGAAACATGCTTCACATTTGTTATAAGAAAACAAAAATGAAATGCTCAATATTATACCATGTAATGCTTCAATAGCTCGTGCATACTGCATCAGATAGGATTACTGTTGGATTGACATGAATGTACTCCTTTGATGTTGAGCTGGTGGAGGTGGAGCCCATTTTAACTACTTTCTGGTTAGGTAGTTACAGGTAACATACATTATATCTATGATGTCATCCTTTGTGTTTGCATATAAAAAACAAGTAATTAAAGTCACCAATGCAAACAATAAATGTGGAACTAAACTAGCTCTGAAAGTAAAAAATCATTATCAAAAAGGCGATACTCTGGTTAAATAATCCAGCTGTGAGGATAACAAAGTAAAAAAGGCATGTTTGGAGTATTTGGGTGGAGACAAATCCCAAACCATTCTTTGTCCATTTCAAATGTTAAATCTGGCTGAACCGTCACTCACCTTCTCAATCATGTCAGCGCTCTTGCTGTCGTTTCCTTTAAAGTCTTCATTAACATCTATGGTCAGAACGGGCACATCATTGAGATACTCAAAATCCGTTCTGTGGGCCGGAGAGGACAGGGGACACCGTCAGTGATGATTAAGCAACATCAAAATGGACGCAGTATCCTGAATATGAATGAAGCTACTCCCTTCAGAGGATGAAACATCTTGGTTAGTAAATCGTGTCCAGAGAATGGGACAAACTAACACATTTCCAGTAGATCACATGTATCAAAACAGTTTCAATGTATTAGTTGCCCTCAGGTTATTGCAATAATGGGGTATTTTCTTATGGCCAATATCAGTAAGAACACCCTTTTTCTGTTATAAAAAGACATCTGTTGTCCACACAGCAATGCAACGTTTGATGTGCGTGTGCTCACCTCATGGTCTTGTGCTGCAGCCAGCTCTCGTGCTTGAAGTGGAGTTTCTCCAGATACTCCAGAGGGATGTCTTGCTCTTCTTCTCTGCCTCTCAGGTGCAACCGCTGTAAACATTTCTACACACAACAAAATAATATTATTGAAATCTGTATGTACTGAAACCTGTAAACCTCAGGTTTCATAACAACCTCAGGTTTCATAACAATATGATCAATTATTTGCAATTTCTACCACAATATGATTTGTATTAGATGCAGTTCAGTTACCTGCGATTGATATGATCATATAACCTCTAGACAAAATGTGTAATCATTCTAAAAATTGAGTCAGAATAAACAACTATAAGTTGACACAATATCATTAATGGGCAAGGGAAAGGTGATGCACTAGGATGTAGTGACACAGACTTGCTTTGGGAATTACAAACTAAAGATGATGATATCCCTCCATGACATAACACAGTTATCAATGTGACTCCCTTAGTATTTTCCTTAGCAAGATCATTCTATTCCGGTGTAGTTTAATTGCAATGAGGTAACAGAGTCCGTCAGCCTACCTCCGGGGCCGCTCTGAGGTAGATGATACCGTCCAGCTCGATGTGCTTTCCAAACTGGCTGTGCAGCCACCCGTGCCAGTCCTGATAGATGGACCACTCCGTCTCGTTCAGGCACTCGCTCTCATACAGGTTGGCTGCAAAGATGTACCTGGGACATTAAGGACAAGGTAAGGACAAAATAACCATAGTCAGTGTTTATTGCAAGCTGCATATTCACATTAATCCCATTATCCCTAAAAACATATTTTTCAATAAAAAGATTGAATTTCTTTTTAAGCCATGACATCTTAAAATGAATACCAAAACACAAACTGTTCAGTTTTTGCCAAGAGTGATGGATAACCACCGTCATCTTTTTATATATCTGCACCAATGTTTTTTTATAACCAATGTTTTTTTTCCTGCGGTACCTGTCGCTGTAGATGGAGCGCTCAAAGAACTGCACAGGGTTCTCGGCTTCTCGCAGCTTCCCATTGGCCGACGTGATCTGAGCGCGCACTCTGCTGATGCAGGCGTAGCTCTGGAAGGTGTAGGCCCACCTCTCAGGTTTCTCATACATCATCTGCAACACATTCCCCCCACTCCTCTGAGAGGTGGTCAGCTCCTGAGACACAGGGACAAGGGGAATGAAATAGAGGTCATAAGTGAGTGCATCCCAATTAGGGATCAATAAGTCTGTTGCAAGTATAGGTTAGTGTACAGTCCATGTATTTGTACATTGATTGCATTCAGATTGCAATCCAAACCCAACTTTTGGTTGTTTTCCTAGTATATGTTTAAGCTAGTGAAAATCATCACATTGAAATGGCAGCAACTGGATAATGTTTGCAATGTTGCATTTTGGCAATTGAAGAATCAATCATTAAAACACATATCTACTTAGGTCAAAACTACTTGTAGCCTATTAAAAAGGTGCCTGTATTATTTAATATTCTCTAGATGTAATCTTCCTACCAACAACACAATGTCTCCATAAATGCAGCAATTACATGTATTTAAGTTTTATCCAAAGCTTAAAATTAAAAATGACAACTCGCAAGATTGATGACTGAAGCAGAATTATTCAAACACGCTCATTCCATCATGCATGATTCTAATGAACTATTTAACATCATCCTGATCAGCAGAGGGCGCACAACCATCTATGTTTGTTCACAATATACTGAGAGTTGTGGCAGCAGATGAGTGTAGGAGGATTCCTCAACAGTTGTCCATACTGATAATATCCCTTTACTTTTACAGTGAACTAAGGGGACATTCATTCAGATGTCATCAAGAGACAACTATACCATTCTAAGATACAGTACATGTTATGATATGCCAAACAACTAGTTCAAATCACCCTGAATATTGATATTGCTAAACCCACAGTATGAGTGATGTGTATATGTGGGTGTGTTAAACCACTAATAATGAGTGCGAGGGTGAGGCTAGCCCTGCGGTTGTGTTGGGGGGTCAGAGATGTTCGCCCCGGCCCTAGGAAGGCATGTTCATCTGTCCAGAGACGGACCATCTGTTGGGTGTGATGACCTGTGCAGATATGTGGACAGATGGCAGCTGCACTCTAAATACAGATGAAGACTCTCCCTGTCATCTTCATGTGTGCAGAGCATATTGAATCACTGGTTGAGAGAGGATCGCCGCATGCTGGTGCATAATGAAATGTATCCCAGACTTAAAGAGGAAGCAAAAGTGCAGCTTGTGGAAGAAAGCAGATGTGAAGATATTCCACAACAGTGTGCTGCGTATTCACTGTATATGGGTGCCAACTGACTGATTTGGGACCATTACTTTTCAAAATGCAATGTGAATACCTCAAAGTCACTGCCTTTTGTTTGGACATTGCACCATCTGGCGATCGGCTCTGGTACCACCTCCCAGTCCCCGCTCTCCTGCTCCAAAAGCCGCACAAAGGTAGATTTGCCCGCCGCTGAACACAAAAGGATCCAGAAAGTCAACATTGATCATAGCCAGTGACATGTAGCAACACATCATGCATGTATGTTAGCTGTACTGTTAGTATAGTTAAGTGGAGGCATAAAATGCAGCCTTCAATTGGCGGTAAAACTGTAACGAAACAATAGTGGATCAATAAAGAGTTATCACTGTCTGGAACGCAACACCTGCCACCTAAACTAGCGAGCAGTTAAGGTTCTGAGCTATATTTCTTAAATTATTTTCGCCATAAAGTGGTGCTTTACTCACCAATATTTCCCTCAATTGATATCCGGCGTATCCTCTTCTCCATGGAGTCGTTCATAGTGTCGTCTATTGAGTCGGGACACGGCCTCTTTGGAATTAAAGACATTTTCTGCAGATTAATAAACCTGCTTGTTAATCAGAGCGGTGAGAGCTGCAGCTTGTTGTTTAAAGTTTGGCGGTAACCCTGTCAGGAAGTGGCGGTCTGGTGCGCGCTGTATCCCCGCCCAGGAAGCAGCAGCTGCCACCTCACGTGGCCCGGCTCCAGGCTTTGTGTTGTTGTAATACCATCAAATGCAATACCATACTGCAGTGCAAACATACTGAATTATTAAGAGAAACCCCTGGATTGAGAAATAAGGTCCCATGGAGGTCCACCGGAAGGGGAGGGACTTCGCCACTCTATTTCGCAAAAGTTATGCATTGAAGTCAATGGAGAGAGAAAGATTATCTTTCGATCCCGTTTGTATTGTGCCACGAATTACACATATGATGTTTGTCAATTTAAAAGATAATTTTACAAGTCAAAACAATTAAAATGTGTCGTAAAACTGTGAAGTAACACTTTTTTTTGTGTGAACCGCTCAATGACCTACATCTCCCGTCTCGCACCACACACCAAGACGGCCGTCACATTTCACTTATTTCTTTCAGAATTAGGCGAAAAGTATTTAAAGAGGTGAAAATCACTATAAGTCTGGGCATGTTGAGAGCTGTACATACACAAAAGGGGAGTTAGTCGGTTCGTAAGAGCCAGCATGCGGGACCGGGATTCTGGGATTTGTAGTCTTTCTAGTTGCGTATTTTTCAGTCTTATATTTCAGCAGTTTTACGACAAACTGTGACTTTTTTTGACATGGAAATTATTATTTAAGATTGAAAAACATCATGTGTAATTCGTGGCACAATTCAAACATAATCTTTCTCTCTCCATTGACTTCAATACAAACTTTTTCCGAAATAAGGTCCCATGAGTCCCACCGGAAGGGGAGGGACTTCGCCTCTCAGCATTAGAAACAACATTTACTTATAGTATCAGAAGTAAAAGTACTAATTCTGCAGAATAGTCCATGTCAGTGTTGAAGCATAGTTTTGTTCTTTAATCTAAATGAATGCATCATTTGCATTACAATTCTTAATTTGAAAGGTAACTGGTATAGCTATTTAATAAATGTAGTAAAGTATGAAAACGAGCATTTGTCTTTGATATGTAGAAACAATACGTTTAAAAAAAAAAAAGTATAAATTGTAATGTTATACTATAAAACCTGTCGTACTTTTTGAGGAAATGTATTATGTATTATTAAAATACTCATTACACAATCCCCACAAATCATAAAAACGTATAGTCGGACTCAAAGTAAAGCATTTGAAATGTTGCCCAAGTAAATTAATTGAAAACAACTTACATTAATTATCAAAGTTAACATCAGCCAGAAAGCGTTCAGTCAGTTACATGATTGGAAAATCATCAACGATGAATTAACATTCAAGCAGCACTTTACGTTGTAGTTGGTTAAAGAGGATTTTAACAATACTTAAGTGATATTTAATCTGAAACAACGCAATATATTTTATAAACTAAATATGTTTTGTATGGTACATTTCCCTCTGAAATGTATTGGAACGCAGTGTAAAGTGGTATAGTAGACAGGAAAAGTACCTGGAATTTGCACTTGACATAAATAAACATACGCTTCATTCAAAGAGTCAAGACCACCTTTATTTTCCTTGTAAACAGCATAAATCAATTCAGTAGCATTGAAAACCCCTACCAAGCCAATATTTACAAACATCTCAAGAATTATTACAGTCAAGGAGGAAAAACCGTAGGCAATAGGCTATGTTACGAGCATTTCATAAGGATGAGATGCTTTCAGGATGACTGATTTTCTATTACATTTTCGGATATCTGGTGAGCAGTAACATTCAGAATAGTAAGCTAAGGAAGTGGGAAAAGATACAATAAAACAAGGTTTCAATATGGGGGAGGAAAGCAGCCTCAAAAAAGACATGATTCTTTAAACCAAAAGCTGCCACTCCATGCTCGCTGAAAAACTATCTTTAAGACAGGTCTAACCCTCAGTATTTACATGTGTGCATTGAAGTATTACACCTCTCTCACAAGTTATATATAACGATATATAAAGTGTTCATCTCCCTGCTTTTAAACCAAACCTGAAAGACCATTTCATCATAACCCAGGATTTAAGCACTATAAAGGAAATGAATGTTAGATAAAGTATGAATGAGCCACCCTTTTAGTGTAAATGATTGCATCGTCAACAACATTTGATATTGGGAAGGGTTCATGCATCTGCTGTTTGAAGCACAGCAACAAACAACCCATACAAAAGCATCATACATCTCACGTGTGCCTCACAGCCAATTTCAGAGGAGGTTAAGCAATTCAACATTCATTTGGGGAAGTAAGAGGGGAGGAAATCAACTATGATCAGTCACATGATACAGCTTCTCACAAAGCACAGTCTATGCAGAACAAACATTCAGGCAAAAAGAGGTCAGGGAAATAGTTCAAAGTGCTTTATGGCTAGTGAGATAACAAGGGATGCAGCATAATCCAATTATTATTGAACACTTTAGGTCGTGAATTCAAACACAGGTCTCCATTTCTATTTGAGGACGTTTATATACAATTTGAGATCCCTTGAAGACTTTTCCTAAGATTTGTTTCTACTTCAAGTTTTGAGGGGAAACAACTCGTACACAGGAACATGTCACTAAAGGAAAAGCTACAAAGTGTTATCAATTTAAGTCCATGCTACAACATGACAATATTCTAGCCTTATTTCTATGTCCTCACAACATTCATGTATCATAACCTGCACAGAACACTTGGTTAATAGACTTTCTAAGTAAGAATAACATTGGCGAGTATGAAGAAAATGGGCGTAAATATAAAACCACAGAAACTCAGAAGGAGGTGGCATAGATCATTTAATGTGTTGTCTATTAAGTCAGTGGTTTATGGCATTTATCTTCTTACAGCTTTCTTTGTTGAAATAGGGCAAACAATGAGCCATGTGAGGCACTTGGGATTCTTTTGTTTTGAAGGATGCAGGCTCTTACAGATGAGAAAAAAGAAGACCCCAGCCCAAATCCATCCATGTAGATAATTGAATAAAATAACTAGCTACTGCGGTGAAGTTGGCTTAAACTCTTGCCGTAACACCCCCATAGCCTTCCTAATATGATTCAGTAACTTTGCTTGCACACTTCTACCCTGCAAGTGAGTTAGAAATGGGAATCTAAGAGCATCGAAACGCCTCGTGTTGCCATAAATCCAAGTGAAACAAACATCTGTGCAGTATAATAAAAAACATAAGTCTATATTATTCTAAATGTAAGCCATGACTGAATGTGGGGCTCGTTCCATACCAATAAAAACATCTCCTCCTATATGTTAATCTGTGGTTTGTTCTAGTGTGTAATCCCTGATAGCGTTAGCCTTAACCCTATCAAGACCCTTCCTTCTTCCTCGCCTTATTAAAAACATTTCCCCAAATGGAAATATAGTATTTACTGCATACATACAGCCAGGGCGGGGCGGGGCGGGTATCTGTGCAAAAAACTAGAAGACCAATAAAATAAGGGTTACATTGTTATTTATCTATCCTTGGTCGTCAGTTTTTCAATCAGCTCCTGAAGTGGAACCAGCTCTTTCCTGTCGATGAGGTTGAACTCCTGGAAGAGAGACAGCAAACACAAGTCAGATGATTTTAACGCTCATATACAGTACGTCATACTTCAAAGTCCATACTCGTATGTCAGATATTCTTTACCTGAACAAAAAAGATGAAGTGTTTGAACGACGTGTTGAGGTGGGCCTCCTCCTGCAGCTGCATCACAGAGTCAAAGTGCTGGTGGTAGATGTGAGCGTAGACCCTGAACAGGCGCTTCAGGATGGTCTTCGCCACGGACATAAAGTTTCGCTTGAAGGGGACACCTGGGGGGAAAGGACAAGAAAGACTCTTATGATGTAACCAAAGATATGGATAATACAGTCAGTGTGTAGGTAGAGAAAAGGACTGGATGGAAACACTTTCGGTTGTTTTTAGAGTTTCAAAATGCCCAAAAATGATATATATTTTACAAACTGTGCTAGTTGATATAATAACAATACTGCACATTGAGTACAATGGCAATGCTGGAACAATACTGCATATATTGTATTATTCTATATACTAGTATTTTTGTTATAGTATACAGTACGTAGGTTTTTGGTATATCTGTATTTCGTAATAATCATTTTCTATATCTTAATGTTCTAATCGATTTTTCTTTGGGTTGTTTTCATTACAATTGGTCTTCTTTAACTGGGTGTGTGTGTATGCGCCACACACACCCAGGCAGATTCCTTGTATGTGTAAACCTGGCAATAAACCTGTTTCTAATTCTGATTTCTTCAAGCATAGCTTAAATACAAATAATACATTGGTAGGATCGCACCATCAAACAACCACTCAACCTTTGAATGATGCATTTGTCCTAAACGAGCTATTAGCTACGAAGAAGAATAAAAAGCCCCGACAGCTCAGAGCAATGAACACCGATGCAGCTACAACATGTTCTCGATTGCACATTTCAGGCAGGCCGCAGCAAGACGTAAGTGAAGTGCAAACAATCAAGAGAGCAATAAGGAACCACCTCATGGAAACAACCCGTTCAGCTGTAGTCGGGACAGTGTGATGTGTTGATTCAGCAAAGAGATTGTGAGTAGAGAAGCCTGATGGACAGCTTCTTCCCACAGTGTACATAGAGATAACGTAGCAACAGAAAAACTACACATGTATTATTCAAAAGGCGCTGGCGACCGACAGGTAACCACCTAGGGCTGAATGTGCACATGGTCCACTCTTTGGAATCATTAACTTGGACACGAACTAGACTCATTCAGGAATAGTAATCATTTAGAGGTTACGGTAGGATAAAATATATTAAAAAGGTATCCTGTGGAGTTTTCTTAACTTGTGACCCTACTTTGTTTAGGCTGGTGAAAGGCTTTGAGGCACTCCTGGTAAATCATGAATAGCACTTATTGATGTAGCGATGGTGGAAAATGAAGCCCATTCTATCACTGCTGCTTAGTCACCAGCTCTTTCATTGAGATTCAGAGGAAAAGAGGAGGCATTTCTTTGTGTTGGCTTCCATCCAGCTCTATTAAGGCTCCACCCTTGATAACCCAAGCCTCTACTAGGAAGGAGGCGGAGAGCTGAGCTGGTGAGTATTCAAACCCTTCTCAATGAGCCTATACATTGTCAACTGCAGGCAATTCTAAATAAGTTCATCTGGAGTATATGTGAAATATATCTCGGGTGATACAAATAAGCACAAAGACGTATTTATGTGTGCTCAGCTGAAGACAACGCAGACTATCTCCCCTAAGGACTTCACTAATAATCCATTTCAGCTTGTGCCACACATATTTATCTGTTACCAATGTTTATAGAAATGCGTAAATTCAATTAGATTAATATTCATTTATCTTGCAAGCAGATTCAGTGTATAGTAGGTGTTTTAAGTATCGAGTAAAACCATCCGGCACAAGAAAGTAATGACGCATTCAGCAGGTTTATGAATGTTGCTCTCGCTAAAAGCCGAGCAGGAATAGAAAACATATGAAACGCTAATCTTACCGATTTTTGAAGGGAAAAGGGTCTCATCGTCCAGCTGGTCTTGCACCCAGGTCATGAGGTAATCGATATACTTGGGAGCGGAGCATTTGATTGGCTTCTTGATGTTGGTTCCATCCGCCCAATGGTACTCGTATCTAAAGAAAATGTAGATGACCAACATCATATATTGAAAAACATGAATGAATTAAATCTAGGTTCACCATCATTTACCACTGACGTCCATGAAGTGTGCAACACCATGGTATTTCTGACTTCAGTTTCACTTCCTCTTTTACAAAAGGCTGATGCAAAGTCACCAAACACATCACTCCCTGCGTCAGGGAGGTTATGTTTGAGACTCGGCTGTCTGTATGTTTGCTGTCTGTCAGCAGGATTACTAAAAGAAACTACTGGCCGGCTTCGTTTGGCAATAATTGGAAAATGTAGTTCCTGACTACTTCCTGAAAATTCTACATTTCCTCAAGTTGGAACAACAACTCAGAAACAGATATCAATGTCTTGTTTCAATGCTCTCTAAGAAATAAAATGTTACACATCTCCTTTGTAGCATCCATGTTGTTTTTATATTACGACTTAAAGCATGGGATCAAGTTCCAAACTAAAGATCTGAGGAGCACACGAATGCAACATTGGCCTTCAGGGAGGTTTGCACTTTGGTGAGGCGATTCTATTACTCATATGGACCTGGTCAATCTTTCATAAGTCAACATAGATGTTGTGAGCTCAGCTTTCCCTGTGAAATACTAGTTTGTAAAACATTCAACATAATTGACTGATCCTGGCAGCAGAGGCTAAACTGCTGACTAGGGTAGGTGTTTTACACGACGTCTTCTGTATTATGAATATGAATATAACTTCCATTGTTACATCTAATGCTAATTGAGGTTATTTTGTCTGACTGACAACCCCCTACTACCCTGTTGAGCCATGACAGAGGAAGATGAGTGAGGCAAAGCTTGTGGTTGGTTTGAAAAGATAGCAAACTTACTTAGGACCAGCAGACATGACTGGACAGCTTTCCTCTGTGCAAAAATCTGTGATGGTGCCATACAGCATGTTGATCTGGTTGAAGAAATCCACAGCTAAAAAAAAGCAAAAGAACAAATAGGAATTGAGTGTACATGAGAAATACCTTTCCTCCCAGCACATACAGCTGGCATCCCCCCACTCCACTACCCCTATCTAAAGTACACAGTGCACACCGACCCCAGCTATCAGGAACACATGTCATCACTCATTACCACAGGCATAGAGCCAACTCTGGCTCTCCATCAATTGGAGAGGTCCTTTTAAAGTGTTGGCAGCGTTGGTGTTGGTGCTCCATTTGCCAATCTCACAGGAACAATTCATATTGAACAGCTGATGTGTGAAGTGTGAGGTCCTGCGTAGGGGGACGCCATGTTTAAATGACTGGGTTACGCAGTCTCCAATAAAGGTATTTTTTGTCTAAAGAGTTTGTATTCATAGCAACATGAAGGCTTGATAAGAAGTTTAAAAAAATGACGTAACCTCAGGTCTGTGGCCTCTGCCATGCCCTCAACTTAACTCATCAATTGTCACCGTGACCGAGGTTCCGAGAGCGTAGAAAGACAAAGAGGTGTATGACAAGAGACAACAGCTATACAGAACTTCATAGGTGCTCGGTGGTGGGAGTAAACTAGAGTTGTTGTATGTACACCTTCAGTCATGCACAGGACTGTATTCCAACTTCCCTTTATTGTGCACGCTAAGCTTCAACAGCTTGTGTAGCATTGACCAACATTACTGCGTTTCCACTAACCTTATACGAAACCCAACAATACAAATCTTGCAATGAGCAGTCAAGCTATTTCCCTGGCAAAGTCATTCTTATCAACGGCAAGAGACTCAAGTCAATGATCAGAATAACATTGTAATCCTTACCATTTGATGTTCTACTGTAAACCAGCTTAGACACTAGACATCTCAAACCCTAAGGGCTCTCTAAGGAGGAAATGCAGCTTCCACAGACAAGTCGCTTGTCTCAATTCAGAGAAAAGTAAACAAAGCTCTCACAGCGCAGACAATGAGGTCTATTTAACATTCACAGTGGGTTTTCAAGCATGAATGCACAGGGTCCTCAGTGGAAATGCCAAGATCTCACACCCTGATCGCTCACTCTCAACTGATTATTGATGCCGACTGATTGCGATCTCAGGAGCAGGATTACAGAGTAGCATGCAAATACATAAACTTAAGAGGTGAGGGAACAGATGAAACAAATAAAATATGTGTAAAAGGTACAGACACAGAGTCCCAGGATTGAATAAAGTAAAAATAAAGTATAAAATACTATTTCGTGCAACAGTCAATCCCTAATCCCAGGTCAAATCTAACATATTGTTAAATCTGTTTCCTTGTTTCTTCTCTTAAATATTTGCCATTGTTGATGTTGCTAATGGAGTTTCTGTGATGCAAGAAAGATTCCAGATATGATCGGACAATAAAGTATCAGTGTATCGTACACTCACTCTGCCAGGAACACCAATCAATACAAGGTGTATCAAGGAAGGTAAAAAAGGTCAAATTGGTGCTTACTGTTGACTGCGACCCACTCATTTAAGTCTTCCCCCTCGGGCAGCATGACTGCCATGCGCAGGTTTCCACTACCCAGTGTAGCCTCTGCATGTTTCAACAGCTCGTACTGATGCGAACCCTCCGGGATATTCTTCTTGGGCTTGAACGTCTTGGATGAACGGTTTCCACTGTGAGTCACATTGCAAACAGGAAGACAGTTAGTGTGATAAATAAGAAGGTAGTCAGATATGATGACTCATGAGTTCACAGTGCCCCTGGCCCTAGGTGAGGGACGATTGCTCACATCAAGTCAGTATCTTCTTAAAAAGCTGACAAAAGAGTTGAGCTCTTGTTGACTTGGTGTGTTTGGCAGAATGAGAATGGGGGACAGGAACAGTATGTCTCTATGTGTTTAATGAGGCCATTTGGAGAGGGGTGCTGTATTCAATCCCTCTCATCGCCCCATTAAACAAGAATTTGAGTCATCACAACATGGTAGGTCACAAACAGTGTTCCCTTTAATAGAAGCATTCAAATCTATATAAATCTATCTCAAAATCAACATCCTAGATCACTATGACATTATGTATATTCTAATAAATCAAGAGAACATTTTAATTCAGTTTAATAGCAATCAAATGCCTTGATGTAAAATGATGTCATAACTTCTCATTCTGCTGAAATGTGCTTTTGAGGCAAGACGATTAATTAGGAATCAGCAGGAAATAATCAAAAGTGGAGCTGTTCTTGAGTAAAATAATTATAGTACACTTCTTTTTTTAAAAGGCTTGTAATATTTGTATTTGTCTTGTAAAGGGCATGTCAGAAGTTTGGATCAATTTCAGATCAGTAGTACCTGAAATAAGTAGTGTAAATTGACCTATTTGATTGTTGCGTCTCTGAGGTTGAGGGTTTTTAACTCGACTAATTTACCTAACAACAGTCACATCCTCACCAGAGGTAACATTTAATGTTATCCTCCACCCTCTGATTTGACCCATAAACAAGGTATTTTTGTGCTGCTTTAGAAATACCAGCGAAACAACTTTGTTACTTTGATCACATTTGGTGTCAAATATTGAATTGTGCGTTGTGTTACATCAGGGCTGCTGGATTAGCCTTTGACAACAAAGTGTCCGCTCCAGCAAATATCCAGGCCGGACAGACATCCCCTCTCAGTTACAATTTGCTCTGGCGTTAGTACGATGTATCTTAAAATTGTTTAGGCAGACTAATAAGAGGGTGCAAATAATTTACTATATATGCTAATAGTTAAAACCATAAAAATATAAAAAAGAATGAAAGTAATACATCACACATTCGGATGTGATTCCAGCAAGTAGACACAGCCCGTATTATGCTATTGCTAACTAGCTAGCTTTGTAGCGCTAACATCTCTGATATTTCCATAATATAAAACAACATGGCAAGTCCAAATAAGTATTTATGAAAGATATTACTCACAAAAGAAAGCTCATGTTTCCTTGGACCGTAGAAAAATAACTCTCTTGGCAAAAAAGCTAACAAGCAGGTCAGACCAAAGGGATTGTTTGTTAAAAACTCTCACACGTCCTCGGTTATTCTCAGGCTTCCTTGTGTGCTCCTTGTAAAAAGTCAAAAATAACTATTACTTTAGCTGAAAGTAATAAGAGTGTCTACACGTCCGTATGAAAGAAAATACATAAATTGTGTAGAGAACTGGTCCACTGGATGCTGTTCTGTACGCTGAGAGGCAGCAGCGTACTGAATGTAATGCTAACTTCTTCATCTGACGTTTAAAGCAGATTCGACACATTTCTGTCGTGTGCTGCCATCTAGTGGAGCTCAATATTCAACACTACTGCTCTTTTATTTCAATTAAATAATTAATCAATTTAAATTAATTTAAAGGAAAAACGTCCTGTATCTATTCACGCTACTGCAAGATCTGCTGCCTTCACGGACATTTCTGATTACTTCTTTTTTTACCACAAGTGCAACCATAATTAGGTTAGAGAAAAAAAAATACATAATACAATGCAATAAACAAAAAATATATATAATTGATTTCTGTAATGTCATTGAATATGTTGATGTAACATTTACATATAAAAAATGTAATTGTGCTTACCATACCACTGTTTCTGCTTAAAATAATAACCTAATGCCATTTTATTTTTTTCTCAAGAGCAATGTCCATGGATTTACTGTAACTAGGAAATTGTTATACTTCCAGTACTGGGTTGGATATTATTTATTCAATATCTTTATTATAATTTGTGAGGAATACTCATTGTATTTGCTACAAAATAAAACAGAAGAAGTATGTGCTATCTAGTGTTGCTAAGAAAATTAAGTACATTGTATACATTCGTGTAAATCCTGTCTAGTTGTTTCGTTGCATAACAATAACACAAAGAGCCTCTAGATGTCAATGTTGAACATTTCCCTAATATAAACAAACGGGTCATGAACACAACACATCTAAAGGGTTTCAGACAAGCCTTGCTGCCTTCACAGCTATCGTAATTATGCAACCTTGTTAGACTGCATTGAAAACCGCTTCTATGCTTCACCTTTTACCCTCTTTCTCACAGCCAATCTGTCTCTTATTAAAACGGATTGAGGTCACGTATATGTCAATGAAGTAAAGATAATAAATAATTAACAGTGTATACTGATTAGTGAACATGTTTTGGCTTAAACGCGTCTAGCACTAGGACCTCGCAGCCGTGTGTCAGCTGATGAGGCAGCCAGATATATTGCGTCTGTATGGCCCGCAGCTTTTTCAGCTTGTTGCGAAAACGGATGTGGCTCCTGTAACAGGCCCATGTCTGAAAACCCAGACAGACGGTCACTTTTCAACATAAAGTCAGCTTCACTCGGCTCAGTCAAGACAGGTAAGAACATTTGTGTATCTAAATCCAGGTTATGTGTCTAAATAACGCACCGTTAACGTGTTATTGTGTTTTATGGGTACGCGTTTAGTGAGGCGTTTGATGACAAATCCTCAATGTTATTTCTTTATCCGCAGCAGCAGTAGAGCAAGATGGAGTGTGAGTGGAAGCCAGACGAGCAAGGACTTCAACAAATTCTACAGCTGCTGAAAGAGTCCCAGTCACCAGATACCTCCACACAGAGATCCGTCCAGCAAGTATCCTTCCTCAAGCCAGACATGGATTATAACACATGCTTTGTTACATGTTATAATACTAGCCCGGGTTATTACCGTTATAACAGGTACGCAGGTGCTTACCGGTCGGTGCTTTTTGTCTCCAAGATGATAGAGTCAAAGCAGGCCGTGCCGTGCTCAAATGACTGCTGCATGGACAGCTATAACATTGGATATTGATGTACAATGTCAGGTTAATAAAACATTTCGCTACTGTACAAGTAAACGTCGCATGTAAGCTCGATACAGCAGCTTTAATCGCCATATACACCGAACAAATAAATGAACAGCCAATGCATGCCCCATTATGGCACTGAGCAAAATGCTGTTAATTCTATGTGATGTTCGATTTACATTTCTATATTGCATATTTTACATGAAAAATATCAAATATTGCATATTTTCAAAGCAAGCAGACAATTATCAGGTTAAATGCACTTGTGTTATAATAATTCTCTTATGATGATGATATTAATGATATTAGAAACATGCCTACATATGGCATCTAAAATATCTGAGGTACAAATAATCACCAGTCTTTAAAATACATATCTGGCTGTTTTTATGCACATACCATTGTGTATAAGCAGAGATTACTTGTTTTGTTAAATGCACCGAAAATATACAACTTTCTTATGATAGGACACTGTCAACATTTCAAATTAAATGTAATCAGAATATAAATCATAAATGAGTATACTACTCTGAGAAAACTAACCCGGTCAGCATTACAAAGAATGAAAAACAAAAAATCTGGAGGCTGTTACATTAATTTAATCTTTCCATGTCTGATTACTGAAAAATCAATTCATATTTGACAAACGACTATAATGGCCCACCCAACCAGCCTAATCAGCTAGAAATATATATTCACTACAGCTGGGACTGGCCACACGAAGCAGGGAAGCTGTCTGGAAGATGTGTAGTTTAGTAATTACAGCTGTGTAACATTTAAAATGCATTATACATCTTCTGTTGTCACCTTGATTTGATATTAGAGAACATTTAGTATCCACTGCTCCATGCTGCTGGCCCCTGTGTGTCTTGTCTTGTTGCACGCTGATCTTAAATGATTTGCTTACGTAACGCATATATGTACTGCATCATTAACTCATAGACAAGCTGCTGTGAAAGGACTAAATACGCCATCTGTCTGGGGACGTACAGGACTCAGTCACGTCATATGACATATTTATGACCCCCTCTACAACCATACACCTTCTCCCCCTCACACACCATTATACTGTTTCATTACAGCACTTGACTGCTTAGCATTTGCTCTTTCTACACATCTTCAGAAGAGAGAGTCCATTCTTACTTTGTGACAGTTTGCAGTGATGGTGTGCTCTCTCACAGCCTTTTAACATCCATATGTACAGTGTCTTCCTCAACCACTTTTCCCAGAGACTCGAGCAGCTGAACCAGTATCCCGATTTTAACAACTATTTGATATTTGTTCTGACAAAGTTAAAATCGGAAGGTAAGCCCTCTCTTGTAATCTCAGTTTCATTTTGCGGTGTGTGTGCTGTGTTCCTAGATCATCTGACGGTACTGGACAGTGTGAACGTCAGACATGTCAATTTTATGTAACTGTTCAGTGACAGGTCTGTTTGGCCATGACTCCGCGACCCGATGGCATCTTTGCCACAGATGATGTGGCGCACAGAATATGGGTCACTCTAATTTTAAACCTAATTCCTGGCAACACTCAACACTTGGCTTGACTGTCTGCACAGTAGAGCACCGACATGTTAAGTGGTGTTAAGACATTTTAGGATGCTGTAACACTACTGCTCCTAGCTCAGATGCAACACACACATATTATACACCAATTTACAAGGAAAATACATATTGTAAGTAAATTGTTTCTTTTAAATAGTTGATGTTTTCCCTGTTAAAGCAAGGCTGTTTATGTTCCTCTGCTCGGGTTAAGTGACAAATAATATAATGGCAACAATATCCTGTGATCAACTAAATTGTTAGTTTACAATTCAATGATCTGTCTTTCCTCCACCCACACCAGATGAACCGACGCGGTCCCTGAGTGGGCTGATACTGAAGAACAATGTGAAAGCCCACTATCAGAACTTCCCTAATGGCGTGTCTGATTTCATCAAGAGCGAGTGCCTCCAGAACATCGGAGACTCGTCTCCTCTCATCCGGGCCACCGTGGGTACGTTACATCCTCCGCTGAATGGAATGGCCTGCTTTAATTGAGGCTCAATTAAATGATCACTCATCCTAACTCGCATGTTCATATGTACAGCAACAAATATCCTCCCCAGTACAGTAGGATTTTTAAAAGCAGCGTTTAGGGATGTATTGTTCTGTGTGATGTTTGGCAGGAGACAAAGCCGGTAAAGAGGCCCTATTATGGTAGTTGTGGTTTCCCCCTGCCTGAAACGCCTCAAATGGACTCCTTTGTTCCCTGCCGTAAAATAGTGACATCACTATGTAACCTGTGCACTTCTATTGGCTACCGCTCAATCACATTGTATGTGATAGGCTAAGAGACCTAGCGGTTGACCAATCACAACAGAGGCGGCCAGCTAACCAATCAGAGCAGACTGGGCTCTGGTTTCAGACAGAGGGTGAGAAGAGGTGCTGCAGCACAGGCAGTATGAGAAACATAAAGAGCTTTGTGATCATTAAAGCATGGAGACAGGAGAGGCACAACATGCAAATAAGAACCTGAAATTGAGCTTATTATCCGGGGATGAAGATTCCTCTTGATAAATATAAGATGTAGTAAAAGAAATGTAGGACAGTTTTTCATTCACAATGCTAACTGATTGTATATGAAGCCTATCCCTGCACGTCAATAAGTGTAATGTGATCTTGAAAGTCTGCATTGATTTTCGCTCATGTTCTTTGTTTTGTTTGTATCATAAGGAAACAGTGTTTGTGCATAAGTTGTTCTTCTGTCACAGCGCTCTAACTAATATGAAATCCTTCCCATTACAGGTATCCTCATCACCACCATCGCCTCAAAGGGAGAGCTACAAAACTGGCTGGAGCTTTTACCTAAACTCTGCCTGCTGCTGGATTCTGAGGACTACAACACATGTGAGGTAAGGATACAAGAGGGAGATGTAGGTCTGAAGGCTGTGGGATGTTCAACTCATCAGACAGGGCCTATAGTAGCTGGTAGCATCTAGAGGGACATTATACTCTACTGATGAACCATGACAGAAAACATTTCTACTTTCTTTTTGTATCGTACAGCTTAACTGTTTTTATAGGTTTACATGTAATGAGAGTGATTTAAAAGCAAGAACTCTTTGGATTGGATTCATTCGGCAGCAACCTTAATATATTTCTGTATAAATTACTATCTGTTATAGCGCAATCAGAATGAGAGAAACCATTTGCATAAATCAGAGGTATTAGATGACATCTGAAATCTTTTGACTACTCAATTAGCATTAAATATGGATTACAATTCAAAACTGAATGCTGCCGCAGTTATTCATACTTTGCTAATCTACAGTGTACCATCAGGATTTGTCGGCATACTAAAATAAAAGATGTTTGGCACACTATGTTGCCGACTGAAGGAATTTAATCTGGGGGCATTAAACCTAAACATGATAGTGTTTTTGGCTCAACCAGTATCTATATTGCAGTATATTTGAGAGATTACACTTGGCTTATTTAAGATATTATGGTATGTGTTTGTTGTATTAATTGGAGCTGGCGGTACATTTGGTTGCTTAAACATTATTTAGTTATTCTTTTGTTATAGCTGTGTGTGTGTGAGGAAGAAAGAGAGAGACTAAGTGTATGCACATTTGTGATCACACAGTCGGGCTATAAGTAGGCATGTCTGGGCACGCAGCGCCGTCTCGCTGTTTATTTGTTTATTTATTTATTGTGGGATGGGAGGAGAGCTGGGTCAGCTGTAAAGCAGCATCTGGATAGCATCCTGCTGGCCAGATGAGCTAAAGGCAGCCTCACAGCTGGAGGGGAAGCCACAACCGCAGATTTCTCACCATGGAATCGTTTGTTCTCTTTCTATCCTTTTTACCAGAACCATTGTGACCCCATTTTCTGATTTCGTTAACATCAATACCCAGAATAGCTTTTATAATATGCATATCAGCAAAGTACAATGTGTGTTGTTCTGTTCTTTGCTGCACATGCCATCTTTTTTAGTCCATCCTAATCCAATTCTTTGCATCCTGGAAATACATTAGACCCATGTGATTGCTTTACGGTGCATCAGCTCTTATCACTGCATACAGTAGAAGTGCTTGATGTCCTGAGTTGTTGATCATACCAGTGCTTGTGCAGTGACAACATTGATGTCGGGGGTTAAATGCTCCATGCAACGGCCACTATAATGAGAGTACAGTAGCTAGTAGTGGGTGTTGGATCACCTGATCTGTGTAATGGTGTTGAACCCATGCTTAGGTTCACATGAACTGGTCGTTAATATGCTGTCAGCTGCATGTGCCTCTGACATCAGACTCTATAGGAAAAGGAAGAAACATTAAATAGGAGAACACACAAAAAAAAGCTACAACTTAAATGTAAATTCAGCCGTGTCCAAAAGGCAGGAAATAAGTGCTAGCTACTCATCACCCCTTACAGCAGCAATGCCATGTATTTGAATGTACCGACTGAATTTGAAGGAAGACTTGTGACAGAAAATGGCTCTCCGTGTAGCCGTCAGCCTCCTCTCTTATAAAGCTCATTGAGATGCTGAGATTTAGGTCAGCTATTTACTGCAGAGGATCTTGAAGTGTATGTGTGTACAAGGCTTAACACTGAACGCGACCAAATGTTGCAACTCCTCATAAGGCTCCCTATAATTTTGAAAAGCAGCTTGGAAAGCTTCTTAGCGTTTGATGTTGAAGATGCTTAAGTTGGTGCTGGATCAGAACAAGTGTCTTGTTATCTTGTGATATAAAGTGCAAACTATTTATTTAAGAAGATTTGAGTGCATTTGGCTATTTATTATAAAGTTTGGGAAGCATATGTTTTGCATTTCCATTTATTTCTTCCTGAAAAAAGCTAAATGAATACATGAAATGTAATAAACTAATAGGCAAATTCACAATTCACACAATGAATGGTTTGCAGTTGCTGATGGCACCATGCATGTGCTTCTTTTGCAATCTGCCCTGTCTCAAGGTCCGACTCACAAAGACATCGCCCTAATGTTGTTACAGGGTGAACTAGCCCATAACGTTTTGCAGCGGAGTGCAATTTGTTCTTTTCTTTGCATCTGATTGTATTATCCACGTGGCAAAATAACATTTGTAAATGCGTTGGATGTGAGGGGTGGGAGTCGGCCTGAGGCAGGATGGGTTGTCAGGAAGGACTTGCTCGAGTGCCACTTCCACAGAAATCTCCTGGAGGAGGAGAGAACAATCGAGGAAAGATAGAAATGTAAGCCAAGGATTTAGGAAATGAGGAAGAGGAAAAAAAGAATGAGTTTGTATGATAACCTTAGTGTTTTTTCTCATGTATTTTAAGTGACTTTCTTTCACGACACAAACCCCATTGCATCATGTCAGAATGAATGAGTTTGAGCAGACACCCCTGTAGTCTGAATGGGCTTCCGTTGTTAGCAACAGCTCTCTGCAGATGCCAATGATTCCACCGTAACTGCGTTGTGCGATCAGTGCTGAATTGGAGTGTATGTGGGTTCCATTTGCATAGAAAGAGGCCTTTTCCCACCATATGACCTCTCTTAAGCAAATAGCAAAGGAGCACCGAGACCAATCGGCTTGACACCCTTTTAGGTGTTTTGCGAATTACACTATTTCTTTTTTTCTCACTTTTGCCGGTGTCGTGGCAAAAAAAGCTGCACAATTATTTTGTGCATTGTCACTAAATTATTACAGTTTATGCTAAGTGTGGAAAATGTGTAATTGTTTGTAGTTCTTGCTTTATTAAGAGAATGTATGTCAGATTCTGCAGATCTTGTAAATACACTAGTGTATCCATGTCGTGCCAAACTAACTTTCAAGGTGATGACTGTTGCCATCGTGACCCAGAAATAATCCACACCATTACTGCCACACTTTGATATCTATTTCGGGAGTATGTTTGGTGGCTGCCAGTGTTGGGTTTCAGAGCAGTGTGCACTTAATATAAGCAACGAGGAACATGTTGGCCCTGCGCCATTTGATCAGGAGAACATGTCCTCTGTGTTGTGGATCAACAACAGATCAATGCAAGAGGATCTTCATCACTCTGTGACTGAAATATCCTCACACACAACGGTCTGAAACTGAGCTAATGTCTGCTCATGTACGGCGGAGCAGAGGGTTGATGGGATACCTGATATAATCTAGGCGTGTAGCTGTAAACATGAACAGATATGTTTACTTGGGTTGGATTAGGACATTGTCTTCTTTTAATAATCTTTGAAAAACCTCCATGCGTTTCTGTAATAAACAGCAAATCAACAGGCCTAGGTAATAGCAGCTCTTGCAGCAGTACCATAGGTCTCTTTCTCTGGGGTTCAGAGCAGCAGATGCATTAGGAGCCTCCACGCTGCAGCCCTCTCTCCAGGTCTATAAAAAGACAGGAGCAGGTGTGTTGGACGCCGAGTGTAATGTTGGTGGATGCCTTAATATAGGTTTTGCCTGAGAGCAGTTTTACTGTTGAGATTAATGGCAGTTGGAACGGTGTTGTGTAGATCGAATTGACGTTTTCTCCGGAAAGCAAAACGATTATGTATGAAAAATGGTTGTCAGCCCTCGAGACATTTGTCACATTTCAGAGCCGGAGTCTGAAGGAGCTGTTTGGTT
The DNA here is from genome assembly GCA_943591055.1 of Gobionotothen gibberifrons. NCBI lineage: Eukaryota > Metazoa > Chordata > Actinopteri > Perciformes > Nototheniidae > Gobionotothen > Gobionotothen gibberifrons. Next base: position 745,871 of record CALSBZ010046939.1, read on the forward strand.
TTCTAAAAGCATGCCTCTCTTTTCTCCGGCTGGCTGTCATCTGCATGACTTACATTCTGCCGTTTAATGACCTTCCACAGCAGGACTTGGAGGGAGGATTACATTTGAGATGCTTCAGCGTAACTGGAATGCTCTGAGGCCACGCCCATTTCTCTGCCCCTCTCCGTCCACTCACGGACAGCGTGGCGCCGGTGGGAGCACTCTTCTGTCCGGTTCCACTCAGTTATAATGAAGCTACATTTCAGAATATTATAGTGCAAAGAGCTTAAAAGTGATGCTGCATGAATTATGTATTCATTTTAAAAACGACTACTTTAGTATTCTGCTTGGTAGGAAAGCTGGGTTTTATTGTATTTACAAGGCTGTAACGTATTTACAAATACAGGCTGCTATTTTCAGGTTATTTTGTCCAACAACAACAATCAAGATATTGAGTAAAAAGGAATTATAAAATGCAGAAAGGTAGAAAATCTTTGCATTTTAGAAGGGGGCAACATCTTGGGGGATTTGTTCTTGGAAATAGTTGCTGATTCATTTTGACTCAGTGGGCTAATAAACAAATACTTTTTGCTAAATTTCAACACTTATTGAACATTTGGTTTTTTAATCAGCTAAACCAAGCATCATTCGTGTTTTTTATTATATTACTATTCAGTTACATCATTTCTACATCTGGTGGTTTCATTTCAAAGCCTATCATACTATCATACCTTCTTCCCTCTCACTAAATGAGAGATGCATAATATCACCCCCCAAAAAGCATGCCTATTTATCAAGGTTAAATTGAGTATCATACGTGAGGTTAAGGTCTGTTTGCCCTTGGTTACACTTTGCCTCCTCCTGTCTGTGACCTTGACACAGTCTCCTCCTCAGCCCCTCCTCATTATTTCATCCGTTTGGCTCCTGCACATTTTGAGACAATTCTGTATCTGTCATCTGAAAGGAATGCTGACAAGGGAACGGTTTCCATGGAAACCCATTTCAGACACCGTTGGTGTCAATGCTGTTTCTTCTTCTCATGCTGCATTTTTGTGAGAAAGACACTGAAGTCTGCAGCATATTGTGATACAGGCACTAGATAGTGTGTGTGTGTGTGTGTGTGTGTGTGTGTGTGTGTGTGTGTGTGT
>CALSBZ010046939.1:747397-764646 GCA_943591055.1 Gobionotothen gibberifrons
GTGTGTGTGTGTGTTAGGTGTGTGTGTGTGTTAGGTGTGTGTGTGTGTGTGTGTGTGTGTGTGTGTGTGTGTGTGTGTGTGTGTGTGTGTGTGTGTGTGTGTGTGTGTGTGTGTGTGTGTGTCAACTGTTTGAAGGTTATTAGAGCAGAAGGGGATGCATTCTATTGAAGACCATGGATGAGGGAGGAGGATGAACACATATCTGAGTGCTCCCACTGTGCAAAACAACACCCTCTATATGCCCCATACCTATGTAAACAGAGATGTTATGAGATGTGTTCCCTGCAGAGCCAAAACAACATGAACACATATTAAATGATGTGGAGAATATATTGCAAAATGGTGGTTTCATAATAACAAAAGAAGGTAAACAGAAAGTCCTTCCACCTCCGCAGACTCCAGCTGCAGTGTGACCTGCCTTGAGGATTGCTGTCTTAACTTTCTTATCAATCTTTTTCCTTTTTTGAATGTTGCCTTCAGGGAGCGTTTGGAGCCCTGCAGAAGATCTGTGAGGACTCTGCTGAGATTTTGGACAGTGACCTCCTGGATCGTCCTCTCAACATCATGATCCCCAAGTTCTTGCAGTTTTTTAAGCACAACAGTCCTAAGATTAGGTATCGTATACGTTTCTCCCTTAAACTTTGTTAAGTGTAAAGTGAAATCATATCTAAATCAAACCTGTTCTTATTTAACTAGGTTACGTAGGTACATGTTGTAATGCTACGTCATTGGTGATATTACATTAGAATACAAATGCACTTTTGTATTGATGATCATTTGTTTATGTTCCATATGTTTGTGATTTTGTGCTGCTCTCTGATTTTATAATTCCCCAAAATGTTTGTATTTGTTGTATTTACAATCTAAAAATCATTTATTTGTTTCCCCTTCCTATGATTAAGAGCGTTTCTATCTGCCACCTGTTTTAACTCATTCTAAATAAATCATCGACTAATGAGTATGTTTTAAGCAGCAAATACATATCCTCTTGACGGTACATTATTGTACAAGACAGACGTCTCTATAGTTTCACGGTTGAAGCCTCAGACTGCAGTAATGCCACAGGCTGTTAAGAAGAGAAGTCTTCCTCATACTTGGAGGTTAAATCAGTGGTGGCAGAGCAGAGAAGAAGACAGGGGGAGCATTCATAGTGTGTGACATGTGAGGAAAGCATGTGTTTGTGTTCACTAAGTGCTGGTTATTGTTGTGCAGGTCTCATGCCATTGCCTGCGTGAATCAGTTCATCATCAGCCGGACTCAGGCTCTCATGCTGCACATCGACCCTTTCATTGAGGCAAGTGACAGTAATGCATCTTTACTCTTCGTTGATATCATGGATACAACGATAACCATAAACTTGAACGTACTATATGGAGCCAGAAGGTCTGTCAGGGAGGCGTGTGGCGCACTGGGTAGGGCGTTGGTGTTCGGATCAGGTTCAAACCCCACTGCAGTCAGCATGTCGTTGTGTCCCTGAGACACCTCACCCCAAAGTGCTCCTGTGGGGAGTGTGTAAGTCGCTTTGGATAAAAGGGTCTAACAAATGACATGTAATGTAATGTCAACAATGAGAATGACCTCCCACCCTTAAGGTCATTAACACAAGCTACTTTACTGACCGCTCACTGAGGATTCATCTGGTTTATCCTTAACTAGATTATAGGTTGACTAACACTTCTATTATTTATTTGATTCATCGATTAAATTGACAAATTGAGTTTCTCAACAAAGAGTAATGCAATAGCACCACTTACATGTGCTTGGTTCTAGGAAATCAGTCGTTTAGCATAGAACAAGCATTAGATAACGACTTGTTGACCAAGACCAAAATAAATATTTAGTTGCCTTATCCTCTTTAGAAGTCATCCGTTTACTTCTGCGTCCCTTTTTAACATTTTCTTTAAAGGATTTATATTCCTAATGTATTTGTTTCATTGATGAACATAGTGCATATATAATATATCTAATATTTTGCCAAAGGAAACTTTTGTATCTAATAGTGTAACAAATGACCTAGAGACTTGTGAAGTAGTATTAAAATAGCACGAGGCATACTGTACATACAAAATGCAGAGATAAGATGTTTTGCAGAAACGTTTACCTTTGTTAAAATGCTACTTAATGCTACTTAAAATGCTACTTAATGCTACTTAAAATGCTACTTAGCCCAACCCAATTCATATCTATTCCAGAAAGCACTTTGTGTTTCAAATGCTATGCAAGTATAAGTATTGTTTGTGGTAGTTCTTGCACACCATGGAAAGACGACCTTTGACCCTTGAGTTTTGTATCCTCTGTAGAACCTGTTTGCACTGGCGACAGATGAGGAACCGGAGGTGAGGAAGAACGTGTGCAGAGCTTTAGTCATGCTGCTGGAAGTCCGTCTGGACCGCCTCCTGCCACACATGCTCAACATCATAGAGGTCAGTGAGTCAAGACAAAGGCTGAGAATGTGACAAAGGTTAAATAAGGATTAGTCAAACACAGGTAAAAAGATGTAGAATGAATATGTGTGTTTTTTAGTCTGGCGTATCTCGGTGTTGTCTGTCCAGCCAAAACTTCATACAGTTAGTTTCTTAGCAACATCTTTTGATCAGACGATAGAAGACACATCAGTGAGCCACACCGTTTCACTGTGGTTCATTCTCTATAAGAAGCATAAGCACTGCAGTTTAAAAACACTAAGGTTTTAGAAATGCTTGCGCACCAAATCTGCTGCTGAAAATAATCCACAACAAATGCAAGTTTACTCCAGTTTTAGTAAAGTTTGCTTAAAACTACAGTACCCAGCTGCTTTAGGAAATACTTAAAAAAAAGTATGTATTCACAGACATGGCATTAAAGTAAGCAAATATTGAGAGTAGAATGCACCGTTGGTTTTGGTCTTTTAATGGGATGTGTTTCTAAAAATATATAGAAAGACAATCTTGTTTGTAATAACTCCTGTAACGCCCTGTGGACGACATGCTGGTGTTGCGTATATGCGAAGAATATATGAAGTTTTGTTAATATAAAAGTATATAAGATATTTGCTTCATTTTCTTTAGTACATGCTACTGAGGACTCAGGACCAAGATGAAAATGTCGCCTTGGAGGCCTGTGAGTTCTGGCTTACTCTGGCAGAGCAACCTGTGTGTAAGGAAGTGCTGTGTGGACACCTCTCTCAGTAAGAACACACACACACACACACACACACACACACACACACACACACACACACACACACACGCACACACACACACACGTTGCCACAATACACAGACTGACACTGGAGTGTTAATATTGCAAGCTGTTGATTCATAGCAACCTTGACAGTTAGCTGGTGAAGACCTTGTACTGGGATGATATTCTTCTTCCTCACATCAAGCCGGCTGAGTAAGAGCCCTGACTGTTGACCTCGGCTGTAACATCTGTCAGCACGCTGTCACATTAAAGTGCCCCCACAGCAGGAATCACATGTGATAGATTGCCCGTGGTCTCTGACCCATCCTTGCCCTTTGTTCTCATCATGTTTCCTTTGGCCCCTGTTCCAGGCTCACTCCGGTGCTCGTCAATGGGATGAAATACTCCGAGATTGACATAATCCTGCTCAAGGTCAGTTTACACAGCCTAATATTTGTACCTGTAGGTAAGAGGATGAATTGCCCCATGACTCAGGATGACAATTAAGTGGTTTATGTGGTGTACAAATACATGTGAGTTTAATACTTTGTACGCAAAGATTTATAGAAGCTGATTTTTCACTATTAGGGGGACACCGAGGAAGATGAGGCTATTCCCGACAACGAGCAGGACATCAGGCCGCGCTTCCATCGCTCCCGCACAGTCGCCCAGCAGCATGAGGAAGACGGCATCGAGGATGACGACGATGAGGATGACGAGCTGGATGATGATGACGATACCATCTCTGATTGGAACCTGCGTGAGTTCAGAGCCAGTGTCCACATTTCTTTCCAAATGATTAAAAAACCTCCATTTGAATCGTCTTTCGCACAAAGCTAGCTAACAAAATATGAATGACTTGTCTTCTGTACCTGTGATGTCTGTTTGATGTTTGTCCGCACATTTCTGTGTTTGTATGTATGTCCCTCTGCGGTTCACCGAACATTAGGCAAGTGTTCGGCTGCAGCGCTGGACGTGTTGGCCAACGTGTTCAGGGAGGACCTGCTGCAGCCCATCCTGCCCCTCCTCAAAGAGCTGCTCTTCCATCCAGAGTGGGTGGTCAAAGAGTCTGGCATCCTAGTGCTGGGGGCTATAGCTGAAGGTAAGAAGGGATAGAAGAAGTGGGGACAAAACACAAGGTGTAGAATTACCCCAGATTATGGAAAGGGACAGCTTTAAATGACTCTGTTCCCCCCCCCCCCCCCCCCCGCCTCCAGGCTGTATGCAGGGCATGATCCCGTACCTGCCTGAGCTCATCCCCCATCTGGTCCAGTGTTTGTCTGACAAGAAGGCCCTGGTGCGGTCTATCACCTGCTGGACACTGAGCCGCTATGCCCACTGGGTGGTCAGCCAGCCCCCAGATACTTACCTGAAGCCTCTAATGACGGAGCTGCTCAAACGCATTCTGGATAGCAACAAGCGTGTGCAGGAGGCTGCGTGCAGGTGAGCAACAAGCGCTGATGAAGTCATTTTACACATACAATCTTTCAGGAGTTGGGATGCATGTTCCTTTAAGTACTGCTTGCTGTATGATGTTTTCTTCCCTCTCCTGTTTAGTGCCTTTGCCACTCTGGAGGAAGAGGCTTGCACAGAGCTGGTTCCCTACCTGGCGTTCATCCTCGACACCCTGGTGTTCGCTTTCAGCAAGTACCAGCACAAAAACCTGCTCATTCTGTACGACGCCATAGGAACCCTTGCAGACTCCGTGGGGCACCATCTCAATAAACCGGTATGCACAACGAAAACAACTAAACTCAGTTTGACTTCACATTTAAGGTTCATATAAAATCAGCACACACTGACATCACAAACCTCCTCATTTCTCTTTTGTTGTGCACTAGTGGTGAGCATGCTCTCTGATGTTATACGATGTATGATCATGCACAAGTATCAGCACATCTCCCAGGCTTCATAGATTTCTTTGAATGTCTGGGTTTGTGCTTTACCATCTTTTATGATCATGCCCACTCAGAAATATCCTATTCTTTGTGCAAAGGCTAATTGAGTCTGTGTTCTTTGATAGGAATACATCCAGATGTTGATGCCTCCACTGATCGCAAAATGGAACCAGCTGAAAGATGAAGACAAAGATCTCTTCCCGTTATTAGAAGTGAGTCTCTGATGCAGATAGTGACTCGTTGTGTCAGTCTCACTTCTGAGTGTATGAACACACACTGACTTTGTCTCCCCCTGCCTGCCTTCCTCAGTGTCTGTCGTCTGTAGCCACGGCCCTGCAGAGCGGCTTCCTGCCCTACTGCGAGCCTGTGTACCAACGCTGTGTCAACCTGGTGCAGAAGACCCTCGCTCAAGCCATGGTGAGTGTGGATTATTTTCCTTATACGCACATTCAAGGTCCCAGACACCTTTGTTGTTATACACGGTCACCTCTGTACAGACAGGCTACACTTAAAGGGATGGTTGGGACGTTTTGAAGTGGGGAAGTATGAGCTTCTTATCCATAGTCAGCAGCTAGTATAATACTCCAAGTATGGAGGAACTGACAGGAGTATGTGCACTGAAGCCAAGCGATGTTCTGCCGCGGGCGTCAAAACCGGTTAATGTTGATTATCATCAGATACCAATCGGGACTGAATTCGTCTCTAATGTTTCCGTGATAACAGATTTTAACAATCACCCCTCGTGAAATCTGCCAATGTTTTCTATTTAAGTATCTAGTTATTATTTTGGATTTCCCATAGTTTTGCCGTATATGCTTATATAGGCTGGTAACAAAAGGGAGTGAATAGATACAGTTAGCATGTCCTGTGAACGTAATGCAACCATTTTTATTCAGCTTTATCAGTCACAGCCGGACCAGTATGAGGCTCCAGACAAAGACTTCATGATCGTGGCTCTGGATCTCCTCAGTGGACTGGCTGAGGGTTTGGGAGGCACCATAGAGGAGCTGGTTGCTCGGAGCAACATCCTCACCCTTATGTACCAGTGCATGCAGGTGAAGGGAGTGAACAACTTGAGCAGCTAATCTGATAAACTGATAAAGTCTCGCATTGTTCACCTTTTGTTTTTCTCTGCAACTCTTCAGGACAAAATGCCAGAAGTGCGTCAGAGTTCTTTTGCTCTGCTAGGGGATTTAACCAAGGCTTGTTTCCAACACGTCAAACCATGCATCGGTATGTTCTCTCAAGATCACTCTTAAAGAGGCCCTATTATGCCTTCTGGGGGTTCCCTTTTCCTGTAGTGTGTTTATAGGCTTTTATGCATGCCAATGGTCTGCAAAGGATAATGTCACAATCCTAAACACTCAAAGTAGTTGACCAATCAAAACAGAGCCTAACCAGAGCTAACCAATCAGAGCAGACTGGGCTCTGGTTTCAGACAGAGGGTGCTGCAGCACAGGCAGTATGAGAAAATAAAGATCTTTTTGAACATTAGAGCATGGAGACATGTCCCAGGAGAGACACTACATCAAATATGAAACTGAAAATGAGCATGATAGGGCCCCTTTGAACATCTATTTGGAAATAATGTGTATGTCAGTTGCTAAATGAACTCGCTTTCCTTCTTCCAGCTGATTTTATGCCCATACTGGGTACTAATTTAAACCCAGAATTAATATCAGTGTGCAACAACGCAACATGGGCAATCGGAGAGATATCTATACAAATGGGTGAGTGCCTGCATTTCCTCTACTTACCACAATATATCACCATTTCCTGTGTATGTTTTGCTGTCAGAATACAGTCACCTTAGTTAACAGTGAACACATTTCTTCCCATGGTTTCCTGACTGTTCCTACACCCCCAGGCTCTGAAATGCAGCCGTACATTGCCATGGTGCTGCACCAGCTGGTGGAGATCATTAACAGGCCCAACACCCCAAAGACCCTGCTGGAGAACACAGGTACCACTCGGTGGCGGTACTGAGCCAGCCGCCACACACAGGGAGGTGCTCACACACTCAGAGAGGTGCTCACACACACTCAGTTCCAGCCAGGAATCACAGCACTCTCTAGGGAGCCTGCCCTACCCTTTAATGTCCCTCCAAACAACCCTTCCCAAGCCACAGGCCTTACAGGTTTGGCTGGTTTCTCCAAAGTGAAATATTTCAGATAGTGATTTGCAACCTGGCAGTGTGGCCTGGAAATAGAGATAAAAGAAAGTGAAACCCCGGGCGAGCCCTGGTGTGAAATACTTGAATCCAGCGAGCCTTGTAAGTGCCCAGTCTTGGAAGATACTAATGTGCACACATAGGAGGAGTTATAATACTGAAACAGAAGAAAGGAAGTGTGTGAGTTCACAGCTTTACATAGTTACCTGTTACCGTAGGACAACCATTTTCTGAACACTTAAACAATAACTACTGATTAATGATAGAGAACACCTAACCTGATTAAATGACCTATATCATTTCAAAAAGGTTACACTGGGCTCTTGTTTCTACCAGTTCAATTGGAAATGATGATTTAATGAGACCAACAAAGATGCATTCAAGAGCGAAGTGTAACCTGTCTAAATTAATACAATTCTAGGGACTCTGTAGATGTGTTCCTGTTTGTTTGCTGTCAGTTTATTTGTTGCTTTTATTTACTGTTCTTTAAATGTGGATGCATATCTGCCAATAGATGTTAAATGTTGTTAGGAATGGCCAATGTTTGATGCAGGATACATGATCATTATAACGGTGTCATGCCCTTTGAATGTTTTCATCTGACCCAAGATATCTTCCCCCATTTGTTCCCTGTTTTCAATGTGTTAATTGAAAACACAACATGGGCCTAAAGGATATGTAGGGAAGAGGATTAGGGCCAATGAGGAACAAATATTGGGATGTGAACAAAAGTTAAAAAAATAAGTTTGGTTCTGACTTTAATCTCAGAATTGGGGGAAAAAAGGAACATATCTGAGATGTTCAACAACAACAAAAACAGGAAAAATTAATTCTCACATCGTTTTTATTTCCAGAAAAATCATAATAGATAAAAAAAAAACAAGAAATATTTTTCAATTCTGGGATAAAAGTGTTTTTTTTCATCACATCCTAAAACATGTTTCTCATATGGCCCTAATCCCTCTTCCGTAGATACAAAATTACTCACAAAATCGAAGTGTTCTTATGTCTGTCAGAGATTTTCCAGGTTATCACTGGAGCTAAATTTAAACGACCTCCACCACAGACGTGGCAGAGTGCGTGGTGGCACTTTTCAGTTTGTCTCTGATCAGCTTATCCTGCACCGAACTTTATTCTAATGAGCATACCATCTGCTTTCTGCATGTGTCATTGGACTGTTCATAAATGCCTGTTTGTTAATGAGAATGTCACATAGTTTTGTGTCTCTTAAACTTAGGTCCTCCCTCCTCTCTGCCTCATAAGAACCTGCTGTGCTGGATACTAGTCTCCCTCCATGTAGTTGGCTTGGAGTAAACTGTCCTTTTTTCTTTTCCAAAGAACCAAAAAAACAAACACATTTCTGTTTTGTTCTGAACAATTAGTGAGTTTAAGGGAGACATCTCTGAATCGCTCTTGTTGAAGCCAGTAACATACACATGCTAACTTAGCTAGCTAGCTTGTGTCTTTACATTTTAAATCAAGCTAATGAATTTCAATCACTTTCGATCCATATGATTTGTGAAAGCAGATGCCATTGTTTGCCTTTTTCTATGAATGTCCTGTCAAAGTTGTCAATGTGTTCTCCCTTAAACGTGTTGTATGTTTTTTTTAGAGTGTCATATTTTACATTCCTCCCCGTGATAAAAGGGGCAGTAATAATGGACACCAGTGAAATCTTCTGTTAATTATCATACACAGATTCTGTTGATTTATGTCTCTGAGTTGTTTGTTTTTTCTTTATTTTTCTCCTCCCCTCCTCATTGCTCATGTCTTGGTTGGCGTTTGGTGGTGTGTAACCGTGATTGCGTTACCTTAGCAATAACAATTGGTCGTCTTGGTTACGTTTGTCCTCAAGAGGTGGCACCCATGCTACAGCAGTTTATAAGACCCTGGTGTGTATTATTCAATCTTTTATTTAATTCATCTCCTCTCTGCTTTCTTCCTCTCTTCTCGTCTGTCTCCTGTCGCTCCCTGTTCTGCTCTGTTCCTCTCCTCACTTTCCTTCTCAAACTAAAGTCTTTTCAGTTTTTATTTTGATTTGATATCAGTTTGTAATCATTGCCAACCATGTGACTAACCCTGTCCCCTTTTAGGTCGTACTTGTGATTTGTTTTTGCCTCAGTAGCACCTTCATGTATTATACATTAATTTGTTTAATTTCTAGTTTTCTGTCATTGTTAACTGTCGCTAACCTAAAAGATGCATGGGATCAGATTTGTCACATGCCTGCTGGTTCAGAGGAAACATAGAGAAAGGATGCAGTCTTTGCTGCAGATAGAGCATACAAAATGCTACATGTCCTTTCTCATATAGTAATCACCCAGCTGCATGTGCCTGTCCCAAAAAGGACCCAGACCTCCTTTAGACATATTTAAAAAGTAATGTTATTGTTAAGGTGCTATAGATGAGGTTTTGCTGAACACACTGCTCATAGACAAAGGTTATAAGAGATCAAATGAGTTGTTCAAAGTAGAAAAACATGTTTTATGTTTTGTGTGCATGCTTGACTTGTTGTGGTTATCTCGCAGGTCATGATAGACACAAATGTGTCCTCACATAGAGTCAATGATATGTTTAAGGATAAAGACAATAATGAGGAAATACCTCAACAGTATATGTGTACTAAGGTTGGAAATAGGCTATATTTATTTATCTAAAATATACAGATAGTATATTGCATTCATAGTGGCAGTAGTTTTTATTTTTGGAATGTCTGATAAATGTGGTCGTCCCTGTTGTCAGGTGCACCTCTCTACGAAATATAAGAGACAATGAGGAGAAAGACTCTGCGTTCAGAGGAATCTGCACTATGATCAGTGTGAATCCAGGAGGTGTAGTGCAGGTGAGGTCCAGAGACACCATTTCATTGGGTTTATTATGTTGTTTCCCTCATTTGAAATGTTGGCTCACCTGTCTTCTCTGGAACAGGACTTTATATTCTTCTGTGACGCAGTGGCCTCCTGGGTAAATCCAAAGGACGATCTAAGAGACATGTTCTACAAGGTAAAAGCTGAACCGTGCCAACATGTACTAGATCAAATCACAATGTAAATGTATGATCTCATTCCCTCATGAATGAATCATGCACTGAGAGACTGAGACCATTTACTCATGTCTGCCCACCAGTGGTCAAATGGAGGAATTGCAGTATCTACAATTGACGCCAATAATAATCCCATCATGCAGGAGATCTATTTTGAATGCAGCCGTCATTACAACTTGTTTGAACTTCTCCCGGTGTTTCATTTCAGATCCTTCACGGCTTTAAGAACCAGGTGGGCGAGGACAACTGGAGGCGCTTCTCAGATCAGTTCCCCCTGCCACTGAAGGAACGCCTGGCAACCTTTTACGGGGTGTAACCGTTTCCACGGCAGCATGCCTCATCACTGGGGTCAGTTTCCTCTCTAAGAACGTGCTTTTGCAAAATACATTGAAAATAAAAGTTTTGACGGTGTTTTATTTCAAATGTTGCTGCAGGATGGTGTTCTAATGAGCCTTCTCTTTCTCTGTGCAGGTTATTCACTATGGGAGACAATATAGGGAACCTCTTTTACCCAGGGAACATTTTACCCTTTACTGGGGGGAAGGGTCTGCCTGCTGAGGGGAGGGAAGGGTGCGGACCCTTCCCCGACCTGAAGGACGGGGTGGGAGGGAGGTGGTAGCTGCAGTGCTCGGTGCCCCCATGCACAGGCAAGGGGGGGAAGGGACTGCCAAAACAACCTTATCATGGGAGGAAAATTCATGTTATCACATCTCAATCAGAAATATTGAAATCTATTACCCTTCTTTTTTTTTTTCAACAATTAATACAATCTTTTTTACTGTTACCTGAACTGCTGAAAAGAATTGTAAGCAAAACAGGAAGCTCGGTTAAGCATTTGCTCTTTAATTTGGGTACAAAAGTGCAGAGCAGATACACATTTATTATCATGTCAGGTGATGGCATGAGGTCGTTTTAATAACATCTCAATTCTACAAGTTGAGTAGAAGACTGTTCTTTGAAGAATGGAGAAGGTATTTTCTCTTAATACAAGGACAGCTTAAAGCTAATGAATAGCAGCTGATGCTAATAAAGCATCTTATTGGACCCGACTCATTTGATAACGCTGCATATCACCAAGAATAAGTTATCACCCTTATAGTTATTAGATTTTTTAAGTATTTCTAATTTTTATCAGGGCAAAAGCTGTCAATTATGGCACTGGAGAGCACAAGGTTTTCTTTAAAAAAGCAGCTTTTCTGGGAATAGGTAGCATGCTTTTATCGTTGTGAAAAGCTGTGGAACATTAGTGGTGTGTGTTGCGTTTGACAGCTGTCATTGCCCTGTGATAAGGTTCTTCTTCGACCTTGTAATTTATCTATTTACAGTACTTTTGTTTGGTTTTCCTCTGCCAGAGAATTGCGGCAAACAGATGTAATGTAGCATGACTGGGTTTACACACCAAATTTAAGGAAATGTGTCAAATCTTGGCTGTGATGTAGCGTCCGAGTGAATTTGGTCTTGTGGCGTGAATGTGACATGGACATTCATCAGAAAAGCTTTAGACGCTTCACAATCCTTTATATTGTCTGAACCTCACGAAGGAGTAACACGGAGGGGACAACACATCGACCCGAATCCTGTCTTAGTGATTTCTTTTGGCTGCCAGAACCACGCAGTCCATCGAATGAATGTTCAATATGTTAATGTACTGACGTTTTCTTCTTGGTTGTTTGGCTTCTTGTGCTCAAAGCATGATCTTGAGGATGACTGTATAACGTTCTGGGTGGTTGTGTTTTGTGGGGTACTTTCATCTCTTGCATGTTGGTGGCCCCTCACAGCCCAACATAAAGTGGGAAGGGGATAACGGGGAGGGGGAGGGGAACTTTAATTACAAGTACATAGTAACCATTCATGTATTGCAACACTGGGACTTTTATAACTTCACATCAATGTTGCTGGAGTGTTCTCCCTAAACGTTTACCCCATAGCTGGATGTATAGTTTTGAAATACTGTGAAACTACAACATGTTATCGTCTCTGGTTGTTTTGCGCTGTTATATTTGATAAAAGTGTGTAAGTGTTCAGATAGCCTGAATGTATTCCATGATGGGTTGGAGAGATAGTACGATTTTTTTATTTAATTTTTTGTATATGCCCTGCCAGTAATTTTTCCTCTGCTGGCCAGAGTAGTAACTGCAGTATTTTAATCATTCACGATGCACATGACATGCACTTAAAATTTAAATGGCAAGTGCTTGAAATTTATGATGTAGCCGAACCCTTCAGAATATGACCTTAGCGTAACGGGATAATGAATTAAGTATTGCTGCTCAAATGTATTTACCTAATGCAATAAGTCATGTAATGGGGTGATGCGCTTTTGAAAGTGTCTTAGATAAACGTTAACATTTTATAACTGATCTCTTAGATTTAACATTAATATAAGGTAACACTGAATACAGGATATAATGCATCATGGAATACAGAGGCAAATACTTGTATGTGCCACATCATTTTGTGTTTTGAAGTGATTTTGTTTGTCTCATTCCAGCTGTTTGGCATGCAAAGAAAGAGGAGTAATCATGGCTTGATGGGGTGGGTGGGTGTGTGTGTGCGTGTGTGCGTGTGTGCGTGCGTGTGTGTGTGTGTGTGTGTGTGTGCGCGTGTGTGTGTGTGTGTGTGTGTGTGTGTGTGTGTGTGCACGGTCCTGGTATTCTGTCATTGAGAGAGTGTAGGTCTTTAAAACACACGCAGAACCATTACTGTGCTGTATTTCTGACTTGACTGCTGCTATACATTGTAGTTGTGTTTCACTACTTGAATATGTGTTTTCTATGTGTTAACCTCAGGTTGTCTGTGTCCAGTGTTATGTGTTATCATTTCCCCCATGTGTACGCCTTCATGCATCTCCTCTCAACAACTAAAGATTAGTAAATATCTCGCCCTTCATATTAAAGATGGGTAAACAAGCGTGTTAATTGACATTAATCGTATATGTGTGCAACACTGCTAGCTGTCAAATGTGATTACAGTTGCAAAGCAGGGGGAAGAATAAAATGGTTACATACTTCATGTACTTTTGTCAGAAGTGATTGTTATAAGACTATGGTAAATATTTAGTGTAATGTGTACACAATGCCTTGAGAGCAAATACGTTGAGGTTTTGTTGGTGTTTGCATTAGATAAACTGTGTCTAAAGGAAGCAGTAACACCTCATTTAAAAGAAAAGAAATAGGTTGACAACTCATAAAGATAATGTTATAAGCATAATTTGCAAACATCAGTTCGACTTTCTATGAAGTTTTACTGAAAATTTGTATTTTATAAAAGCGCCCACCAATATTAAGGAATGTCTGCGGTCAAAGAACTCCTGTATTCTTATTTAGCCTTTAAACTTGATTAGACTATCTGCCTTCATCTTTTTTTGCTAATAAAAGCAAAAACTTGATTTTGATAGACATGATTTTCTTTTTTTTGAATAAGCTGCTGACATTTAAAAAAAGTAATACTTTTGGGGCCACCAAATATTTTGGATCATGCAAAGAATCTATATTGTACTGTAGTAATTTTGTAATATTTGTAAGATGATATAGTGGATGTGACTGGTTACCATTGCTTGAATCTGTACATTGTTCCAATAAATTGTTTACATTATATGTGTCGGTTTCTTGTATGTTCTCAAAGTGTAGAGCATTCATCTCGCTGCAGCTGACAAAACTCATGTTGATTCATCTGTCAAATTTGTAATAATAGGTGTTTTTTGTATATTATATAGATAACCCTTCTTGTTACAAGGGCAAAGATTTAAAATGTGCCCCCCTCTCATTTCTTTATACATGTCAATTATCAATTAGACCAACAATAACAACAATAATTATTTCTTGAACATTTCTTTAGATTATGTGTATTTGGTCTATTCTATGACAAAAAAACTCTCCAAATATATTTGTTCCCCAAATGGCATCATAGTGCGCACCATAGAGGGTTAACAATGAATGTATGGTTCACTTTTTGATTACATTTTTAAAAAATTTACATTCATAAATGTAAAACAACCCATGGTACCACAAATCATCAGTCATTGTTTTTCTTTTTTGTGAGTTTAAAGAAAATGTGTAAAAAATTCCTCGCTGACAAACTGTACTAAATAACTTATCACACCTGCATAAAATACATCGGAATTATTAGATGAGTTGTTGTGTTCACAGCTGGTTGGAAAATGGCATAATGTAATATGATACAATAAACTATTATGTTATTTCGTAGGTATCTGAGCTAGCAACTGTTTATTTTTCGCTTTTTATGTTATCAGTCAATTATGACAGACATTGTCTAGGCTAATTCGCAGCTTTCTTTCCTTCAATATACCACTGCAACATTTTCAGCATACATGAGTACAGGAGTTTACGCGAAACACATGAAGGCAGCATTTTACCGAACTAGTGTTAATCCGCCAAAGGAGGCGCTATTTCTTCCATAACATTTAAACGGGAAGAAGCCATAGGGGAGAGAGACGCAATACAGACGGGTGGAGGTGGAGTCTTTAGGTGGGGAGGGAGAAGAAAGGGGAGAGGAGGAAAACGGGGAAAGGCAGATACAACAGAAACGGGGGGAGGACGGTGGATGATTTACGCTTTAAAAGTTGCCTTACAACACATTTAAGAGTTGCGGCGAAGAGGAATAAAACAAGATGATAACGCCCTACTTCCTAGAGAATTTCTGGGTAGGTGGTGCTTTTATTCACGTTGTTTACAACCGGTGCTATTCCTTATTATTCTGTTGCTGTGTTCCCTCCCTATCATGGCCATGTCAGCCAGGAATCAAATGTTATTAACGTTGCAGAGGTTCATAGCTTGCTGCTGTTGAGCCGGTGGTGTCCGGTGCCGCCAGACTTACTGGTCAGCAGCCCCCCGGCCATCGTTCATTTTCCTCGGCGATTATTATTTTGCCACCCCGGGGGTTTGGGCCTCTGTAACCCATCTAACTTGAAACCTCGAAGAGTCCACCCTTGCTCCCGCTAATTGGCTGTCTCAGGCTTGCTTGGAATGTTTATGGTCATTTCCTTGAATGCTATTGGTCGCCTTGGCTGTCAGTCAGAGCCCCTGGACGTACGCGTCATTTTCTTCCGTAACAAAGTTTCAGTGAGAGACCAGATGTTTAGTAAGTTAGAGAACAGCTTTAAAAAACACGAAATCATTCTCCTACTGTATCAGATATTAAGCCTATATTTATATTGAGAGTGCTGAGATATCTGTATTACTAATAAGCGTTATACAGTGTTATCTATTTACTTCCGAAAGGACATTTCTCTTCCGATTTGACGTGGCTGCGGTAGCAGGTTGAAAAGTAAAAGCAATGTCTTAACCAAACCACCGAATAATTTCCTCCTCAGTGCTCCCTTTACAACAACAACCTGTTGGTCTTTTTGTATTGCTTTTGCAAAACCCTAAAGCCCTAAAAATAGACTGTTATTGAAAGTGAGAGAAATTCCAGCTTTATTTGGACTAACAGCTCTAAGCTAAGGCCAACGATTGTATACATTGATACCACTGTTGCAAGTATGGGTCATGTTTGAATTTGTCTTGAGTCATTTAGACCGTTGTTAATGCTGTTATCTTGGTTGACCACCCTAAAGGGTTTTGATCAATAGGCAAAGATAAATGGGACGACTGCAAATGGGATATATTTGCTAATAACTGTGTTATTGCTTTGCTCTTATCTATGATGATACAGCTTGTTAAAAATGTAGTGCTTCAATACAAATTCATATTGCAAACATATGCATTTGCACTGTGCAATACCTGAGGTAGTATGCAGTATATTTATTGCTCGGAATTTGGATATGATAATGTGTATAACTATTGTATTTTAACCTTCTTCAACTTCTTATTTTAACCTTTTCAACTTTAGCTGTCTTCTTTTAATGCGCTGTATCACCAAGTCACATTGTTGTGTGCATTTGGTGAATGAAGAATGATACATATGTTACACTTTGAATGGATTAAGTGCTTCTTTGTTGATTAAGAAGTTGATACATGACTATTTTCCAGGCTTATGCTACAATACAAAGTCCTGTCACAGCCAACACTCATATTGCATCTCCGTCTTCTCTAATGTGGGAAACACAGCTTTGGTTTGTAGCCTCAGTGGACCTCACTACCAGCTAACACAGCTGATAACATTAGCTTAGTGTTACTGAACATTACATTAAGTAAAGTCATTTTTAAAAGCGCAGTGCTGTCAACCCAAAAGCCCTTTTCTAAAGGAGACTTCATCATGAACTAAATGGAGGAGAGGAGAGCCGAGACGCTCTTGATTCTTCAATCTGCCCTTTGTGCCCTGTACGGGGACACAAGAGAATCCAGTGATGGCAAAGATCAGCTGTGTGTTTAACATGCGGGACACACACACACTAGGCATTAGGAGTTGCATCCATTTCCCTTTGACTTGACTACAAATCACCACAAGCAGACACACTTTTGAGATTACACCTGTCTCCGCTGTGTGCTCTTTCACTCTGTGGTCAGGATACCTTTTCAATGATTCTCTTCTTTGTGTGCAATCTTGGCATGAATCTGTAACAGACAGCATGTCCCCTCAGCTGAATAAACATGTTCTGTAGGAATTAGGAGCCAGACATGGAACCGCCATGGCGTCTCTCTGTCAAAGCTGCAGCAATTTTTTTTTGTCCCTGCAACATTTCCGCTCAGTAGATTCGTGTTCAAGTTTCGCATGTCCGTTTCCCTTTTTCTGTGTGAAATGTGCACGAGTAAGCTTAAGTTAACTGAGGCCTGTCGAGGAAAGTCTGCATGTGAGATTGTCCCCACATGTGCTGAAATATCTCAGACACATGTCAAGTTAGCAAAAGCAGCAGGTAGTTGGCCTTAACTTAATGTTGTTTAGCAATACTACAGTGTTGGCGGGATGTCTTTCTCCTCCCTGCTGTGTGTGTGTGTGTGTGTGTGTGTGTGTGTGTGTGTGTGTGTGTGTGTGTGTGTGTGTGTGTGTGTGTGTGTGTGTGTGTGTGTGTGTACGC
>CALSBZ010046939.1:800850-811267 GCA_943591055.1 Gobionotothen gibberifrons
ATGTTTGTATGTAACTAAATGTTTGTATGTAACTAAATGTTTGTATGTAACTAAATGGTAAAGAAATCACACTCTGCAGCTGAAACTCTGATCATGCTCAACCTAGACAGTGTATTGCATTGATAGATGTACACTCTGCACACACTTAGGGAACACAGGAGTGTCTGCATTAAGCTCTAAGGCTCAGGGTCCGGGTGAGTATGTTTTCTCTACAGTAGTAAGCCCCCCCCCCCCCCCCCCCCCCCCCTGCCACAACCCTCCTCTCAGCTGCCACACTCTCACTGCAAACTTGTATGTGTAATATTGAAGTGGTTTTATATGTGGGTCCTCTCGTTGCCTCCTCTGGTGCTCTGGGCTGCTTCAGGCTGCTCCTATGGATCTCTGCAATGCTCCGTAACACTTTAGAAAAGGGGCTCAGACTAACAAAGTAATACCTGATTGTACTTGAGGTGCTGCATCCCCTGTTGTAAAGTGTTACCATCAAATCAAAAGCACATTTGAACCCTCTGCAGTGTTTGGGTAAGATGTTCACTGTGTAAGGCAGAAATAAGAACAATATTGTAACCAACCGAAATCTTACTGCAAATATACTTATATATATGACTTTTCACAGCTGTCAGAACCTCCGTTTATATTTCTGGTTTAAGGTGTGAATGACTTTTGGCAACTGTCACCTTTGAAACCCTCTTGTGTTGGGGTTTTATTTTGATCTTAGCAATGTGCTCTGCAGGGGGTCTGAATGTTCCGTTTGTTTTTCTCTTCCTGCAGGTGATGAGCTGGCAAAACCCAGAGTGCCAACACCATATGAGTAAGTTTGAATGTGTCCGTGACTGCCACCATGTTAACATGTTAACACTATCTTGTTTTGTATGGAAGGAATTTGTGCCGCTTTCTGAACTTGACCCTCTCCCCCTGCAGACTCACCAACAACGACCTTCTGTCTCTGGACCCGTTCGGCCCGACCCTTGCAGCAGGCTCCTCTTCCTCTGTGTCTTCATCAACAGGTAATCCCTCAAGCCTCATTCTTTCTTCACTGCTGTGCACATCAGAGTGTTCCTCTGTCTTATGTATGCTACAGGATCCCTCAAAACATGTGTAGCACCAATAAGAGGTCACTGCAAGTCCTTTTTCATTTGACCTTCTTGACATTTCCGTCCTGGTTGGTTTGGCCACGCCCCAAAGTGTAGCTAAACTGACTCGCATTGTTTGAATGAAGAATCAATCACGATAGCAACAGCGACCTGACTTCATACTGTACACAGTGTAAAACGTTTTTGAACACGGTGATAGGAAATAGTTATCTTGATGAGAAGTTGAATGTGTCCAGCCCTTCTTCCAAAATGTCCTTGTAGCTTCTTCTTCTTCTTGTTCCAACAATTGTATGACATGTTCTGACCCAATGCAGGACAGTGAACCCTAAACAGTGAGGCTGATATCAATCAAATAAGATCTCGCTGGATTACATGCGTTCTTCATTTCCTGTATTATAATATACTGTAATTACAGAAGCTAAGTACATTGAATACCAGATACAAATCAGAGCATATACAAGTGAGTTTGATGTGATACAAATCTCAAGATTGATAACTTTAAGTAGCAACCTTCTTTATGTTTTGTTTTAATAAGTCAAATCCATAAACTTAGCCAAAACCAACATATCCAGAGAAAAAGTCATTGAGTGGTTTTTTTTGTTCTGTTAATGTGAGCTTGGGGGATATTTCCCCTCGTATGGTACAAATAAGATGAATTGCTTAATTTGATGTTTATGTTTTGAAATGTCAGAAATGAGGTTTTCTACTCTGCAAACTGACAGCTTCAAAAAAGTCTCTAAAATGATAACTTTAAGTATGCTACAAGCATTCTGGCTTGTACCCCCACGTCTGAGCCAGTGATCCTGTCCTTTTTGTAGCCTCCCCTGTCCTCTTGTTCTCCTTAGGACCTCAGTAGATGACTTTCCTCTCAGGGCAGTCCCAGTTAGAGGAACTAACCCCTGAGGTCAACAGCATATTCAGCCTTAGAGAATTCAAATCGCTGCTATCACAGTTTTTACTTTTACAATTCTTTTCAAATCTTGTGCTCCTCCTGTTTCCTATGAATCTTCCTGAAGCCTCTCCAGTCATACTGCTCTCCAAGTGTTAGTTTGACTTTGAAGTGTTGATAGAGTGATTCTCATGGCTTTCCATGCATGACACCAGTGTTTAAACAGAGTGACATTAGCGCTGACCCATTGCCTAGGCTACGCGTAATCCACAGTTAATTGGCACCTAGTGGAGGTCAGGGGGTCGGCTATAAAGCCCCCTGACACGTATGTTGTCAAACATTGTCTCGTTACTGTCAAAGGTCTCGGCTTAAAAGTCAAAAGAGCATCGCAGAGTGCCCTGATGAAGGCCCTGCTCCCAGCCTGTTAACTCTCTCTGTGTGCGGAGCAGCAGTGTTAGCACACATGACACTATAAGTCTGTGCTCGCTGAGTCAAGCCGCATGGACACGATTTGTTTTCATATATTGTATTTATTGCTTTGTTCTGTACATTTTCATTTGTTTTACATATTGTTTTATTCCTTTGCTTTTGGTTTTCTTCCAACATTTTTGTCTGAGTTTAAAAAATATGTTTGTTCCTTGTTTGTTTTATTCATTTGAACTTTTCTTGTTAGACCTTGCCTCTATCTTCCTTTCAATCCCTCCATCTCCACCTTTTCTGATGAATGGTTCAGAAGTCTTTCTGCCAGAGGCATCAGGTAAAGAGTGTGTGCCCCGTTTATCAGACCGTCAAACATGTCTCAACTACCGTTCTGCTGCATGCTACTTATGTCAGATTTGTGTTGAAATGCATGTGGACAGGTATGACATGTACTCTAATAATCAGGATGTGTGTCAAACATCAGGGTCATGGCTTTGCTCTTTTATTCCTGATAAGAGGAAACACTTTCAATTCAGATATGCGTCATATTTCCTCAAAACGAAGGACACTCAGAGTTTTGCCTGTGCTTTAAACTTGCAGTGTGCGACAATAGGTACACACGATCTATGATTCCCTTTTCGAGTTAAAACCAAATGTAGTATTGTAGACAGTGAGGTAACAGCCACTTACTAAAGATTAAATAATGTGTATATCGGTTTATTTCTGTTAAAGTAACCCCGACTGCGTGTGAGACGATTAAAGTGGATAAACAATATGTTTTAAACACCTAGAAAAGACATAAAGACTACTTTAATTCAGTACCACAGAGGTGCTTAATATTTGGTTCACCCTGGGATGTTAAAAGATAGCAATAAAAAAGGGGAAATACTGGACAGAAGCAAAGTTCTCCAAATGCTTTAAATAACTCACTATACTACTCAAATATGTGAGTTGTATAAGGTTTGGCAATCAGTAATACAATATGTTGTTACAAGCAACATCGAGACAACTCGAGCCAAATCATCTCCAATTGCACACAAAGAAAAGACCTGCAGAACTATCTGTTTATTTGTCAACAACATTGAACTGCATCAACACAGAAGCTAACCAATCCCAAATGGAAACTAGAAGGGCTTCAAGCATCATCTCGTATTGTTAACTAATGTGAGAAACATTGTTAAACATGTAGCTACATGTCTGATTGTTACCTGTCTACACTTTGCTTTATCATGTGTATCGCTCTATCACTCACGTGCCCCCCCCAGCTGAGGCGGTGACACAACAGGAGCGCTCCCCCCCCCCTGGCAGAGGGCCAGCAATCCAAAGAAGTGTCCTCTTTCTCCTCGTCCACTTCCTCTCCCTGGGACTCCCCAGAAAACCCTTTCCAAGCCCTCAAGCCCGTGCCAGCGAGGGCCCAGAGCGCCCCCATCACCCTGCCCACGGAGCCCATCGACCCCATCAGAAGCCCCTCAGCTGCCAGCCCCCCGAAGAGCGGCGACGCCTTCTCCTCCGTCAGCTGGTCCCAGAGCCAGTGGATCGCCTTCAGTGATAACTTAGCTCCAGCGCGCCGTCAGGGGTTCAGTGTGAAGGAGCTCCAGAGGCCCCACACCGGCCCCCCCCGGCCCACCCGCTGCCTCTCTGACGACTCTGCCGACGCATACTGCAAAACGTCCGGCAGCAGAGAAGACCCCCGCTTCACTGACGTCTTCTCTGGGATGGCAGAGAGGGCGATGGCAGCAGCTCAGACAGGCAGCATATTGAATGGTAACACTATAAGTGAAGCTGAGGCTGTGACGTGGCCATGCCTGAAGTTTGGAGCTTATTTCTGTTTTGGTTCCGTTTCTTTGTGTTTTATTGTGACGTTGAAGTTTGTATTTTTTGCAGTGTTTTCATTTAGTTTCAAGGGAAAGGCTTGCCTAACTCCCTGCCTGCTTTGCAACATGTTTGTATTTGAGTTTCTTTTTGTGGAATTAATTTGGGAATGTGTTTTTCTTGTGAGGGAATGATTTTCATGTGTTTTATACTTCATGCATGATGTTTTTGCATCTCCTTGAATTCATTTCAGTGTTTTTACCCTATTTCGATGCTGTTTAGTAAAACCTCCATGTGTTTCTGTGTGTAGTGCCTTTACCAAACCGACCAACCACCCCCCTCACAGCTGGAGCCCTGGTGCCCCCACCCCGACCCTCTTCCAGGCCCAAACTCCCCACAGGGAAACTCACAGGCATCAATGAGATTGTGAGTCACTACAGTAACAAAACACTGATTGCTATAAAAATAACATTCTGACTTTATAATAACATCCTATTTATGACTCCCTTCACTCAGGTACGGCCGTTCAGCCCACCCAAGACCTCCAATGCCAGCCCCCCCCCCCGCTGCGCCCCTTGCCCGGGCGGAGAGCTCCTCCTCTTTGTCCTCCAATGCCTCACTCAGTGCCGGCAACACCCCCACAGTTGGTAAGCCCCCCCTAGACACAGAGAATCTCCTGTCTCTTCACCAAGTCTCCACACACCTTTGTCCCTGCATACGGTCAGCTGTTCCTCCTTCCTCCCTTGACTCCTCTCCTCACAGGAGCTGAGCCCCCCTCTGCTCCCCCCCTCTCCTCCCCAGAGCAAGAGCTGCTCTTCCTCTCTCCTTTCTTCCCTCTAAGCCAAAGTGAGTCCGCCTTTCCAAGCTCCCTTTAGAGACCCTCCTTTCCTTGAGGTCATGCTCTCTGCTCTGCACACGTCACCTGTCACTCTCACACATCACACTGCAGCTTAGCATCATCATGTTTGTGCTCTCTGGGTTCTTCTTTCATCTCATTCTTTCTTTTTGTATGGCTTTAATTTGGCGTAAAGAGGATGATTCGTTCCTAGCCAAGCTGCCTACCTTTGAGAAGCGCTGTGAAACACCAGCAGGTATGGTTGAGGTCATGTAAGAGGACCCTCCTCTGTGTTTAACTCAAACTAACCCCAGTCTGTTCCACTGGATGTGTTGCTTTGCAGTGATGCATTTCTTTGTGTGCACTCACATATTCAGATCATTCAGATCATTTGTCCGTCAACTGCATCGACTCCTAACATTACACACATGTTGCTGTTAGAATAACGACGTAATGAATGATTTGACTGGTAAATGTTTAGTTGACTTAACTTTGAATATGCTGTCTGAAGCAATCTACTGTATGTATAACTAATATCATTCATTTGAAGTATAGAATCTGGAGCATGATCTACTCTAAAATGTACCTAAGTTTTCTTCAGTATGAAATGAACAGAATGTACTGATTTGAAATGTATGAATGACTGAATTGCAGTAATACTTCTATATTATGTAATGCATCTTTGCATGGTCAAGCCTTCTGATGTGAGCTCTGGTGTAAAAGTGCGATCAGGCCTCTCACTCTGCGCCTTTCTCTTTCTCAGGAACGTCTCGCGGCCCCAGCCCTGTGACCCTGGCGTCCCAAGATGCTTTGCCCATTGCCGTGGCCTTCACAGAATCGGTTAATGCTTACTTCAAAGGCGCTGATCCCACTAAGTGAGTCACATGACCTCCTGCTGCTCAAAGGCCCAAACATGGACCTGCACGCATACGCATTTTTGTCCATATTTGAACTTAAACTTCACCACGAATGACGTTATGAGTTAAACGGTGTCATTCTGCATGATGTGCACTGCACTCAGAGCCCTTGGTTTTGTGTGTGCACCTCCCTCTCGCTCTGCATGTGTGGATTTCTTTGCGTGAGTCTGACACCATTCTTTCAGAGTGGATAACCTACATGGGGCAGATTATAGTCCGGGCCAGAGAAAACATACAGCCTTTATTGGTTAACTGCTGTTAAATTGCTGCTGTGCAAAAGGCTTAGTAAATGGAAGGTTTCATAAGTAATGCAGCAGAGACACGGTGCGAGGTCCAGACACGCTGTGGACACTTCCCACCGCAGACTCACAGCTCAACTGAGAGGAGAAGCTGGATTTATATTACTGTAGAAGCACGCAGATGTGCGTAAAGAAAGGTGGACATGGAGATGTGTTTCATGTTTACTCTTGTTTACTGTATATCTTTGTATACAAAGCAGATTAGTAGGCTAAAGGACAATCACATATGTCCTATTACTGTAAGCTTTGTTCTCAGTAATAGTAGTGATTAACTCCAGTGTTCATAATGGCTTTTCTAAGAATAAAATCCAAACAGGCTCTGATTCCAGCTTCTTAAATGTGTTCATGTTATACTAATCTCTCATTGCTTTTGAAATCAAATAGTATATATGTGTTTTGGACTGATGTACAGAAGGCAGCTTTATGTATAGAGCCTCATGTAATTACAAAGAAACCCACTGTGCTATGTATTCAAAAGAAAAGAAAGAAAAACATCTAGCATATGCAACACAGCGGTATAGAAAAAATATAACAAAAATAGATACTATTTATATATTTACTCCTTATTCCGGGGACATTTGAAAAGGAAAAAAAGAGCCAAAAGAACATCAAACAATCCAAATAAATGCCATATACAGTTATACACACAGTCCATACACATCCATATGCTCCTCAAAGGCCTGAGCTTGGCTTTAAATCAACATACAGTTTTTATAGATTTCAGAAGGCCGTTCCACAGAAAAGAAAAGCACCTTTCCAAGCTCCTGATGTTATTCTGGTTCAAAACAAATGGACATCTGATCAGGGGTCATTGATACAAAGAGGGGCTCTGAGAAAACCCTTTTCTGACATTCATAATCCACGTTAACTTGTCTGCGTTCCACAGGTGCATTGTGAAGATCACAGGAGACATGACCTTGTCGTTCCCCATGGGCATCATCAAGGTGTTCACCTCCAACCCCTCCCCCGCTGTGCTCACCTTCAAACTGAAGAACACCAGCATGCTGGAGCAGATCCTCCCCAACCAACAGCTGCTGTACAGGTGAGCTGTCCACAGGAGGGTGTACAACATGTCTAAAGAAGTCTGAAGAAGGAAATGAAAACCTGTCAGAGTGGCGGTTAAGTGAAAGAGGGATTTGGACGTGAGAGCAGAGGAAGTGTAGTCTGCGTCAGTAAGAGGAAATTCAATTAGTAATCTGACATAAAGCTATCATTAGGCTGTCAGGGAAGTATTTTCCAGCAGGCTTTAACAGCCGGCCTCTCATCAGCCCACGTCTCTTCTGACATACTTCACACGCTGAAATGGCAAACTTCATACAACAGCTGCTTAATCCAACATATATGAATCTACCTCTCACCTCTTTTGTCTGTCAGACGTGCATTTTTCCTCACATGCAGTGCAAGATTCAAAAGTCCACAATTTGTTTTGTTTCTATTTTAAAACTACAACTTTTTTAAAAGAATTGAATGTGACAAGTTCACAACGGTTCTTAAAAAGTTGAGATAAAGTACATGTTTCTAGTGAAGTGCGTGGTTGGAATGAAATGGAATTCATGATTTAGTAGCTGGGTCATTTCTTCCAAGCTATTGGAGCTTAGCACACAAAGCCAAAAAGAGAGATGAATAATTGAGCCTCTGATTATTCTGAGTGTGTGTGTGTGTGCACATATCTTTCTGATTGTTTGTCTTTTTATCTAGTGATCCTTCCCAAAGTGACTCAAATTCCAAGGACTTCTGGTTCAACATGCAAGCGCTGACGTCCTACCTCAGAAAAGCCGCAGATCAGAATCCTACAGCTTCCTATTACAACGTGGACATCCTAAAATACCAGGTGAGTCCGCCAAAGGCCAGACCATAACATAAACCGGATAAAATAACTATATTTAAGAATTAAAAAGATGTTTCCTGAAGTGTTTCACAAGAAACAAGCTAAAGAAATGATCCTGGTGAGGTACAGCCAGTGCAGAGTGTCTTTTTTATTTGAAATAATAAAAGGTAATAACAATGGTATCAGAGTATTTGACTACTGCTGTGTGTCAGAGGTCTAAAGGATCCTCCAGCCATTAACATTTCATTTTCTCATAATATTAGTTTGAACCTTTGTCTCTGCCTCACACTCTTCCTGGGCCAGTTAGAAAGTAATTAATGTGTGGTCCCTAAGTTTGTAATTGAATGTAGTGCTCTAACATCATGTTATAGTCTGGTTCAGACCTCAGCTGTATACTATAAGCCTCCTGTGGTCCTACGCTGGTGGAGCCTCACACGCGAATGCCCACACTGGATGACATCATGTTTTAAACTAACCCTAAAAGTCTTGTTTTACATGATGAAATTAGTTTATATTGCATGTCCCTGTGCATAAAACAGTTATTGTGAAAGATCTACCTATAAAATCCAACTTGTCAGCACTATACATAAAAACGTTGAATAGATCTTGATAGAAATACTCAAAAACCCATGTTGATAGAAATGATTTTCAACGGTGTAACCAGATTTATTTTTGTTCCTACCTAAGACTTGAGATCACATGGTGTATCTTTTTTTTTTTTAGCTTGTATTCTGTATAAAACAACTACATATGTTTGTGTCAAATCTGCAATATTAAAATAATAGTTTTTTAACACTTTCATTTTTTGAAAGTTTTCATTATAAAGAAATATCTTACAGAATGTCATTGAGCAGTCAAATACATACAGTAGATGCAACAGTGCACATTTCAACTAGACTGAAGCAGATTCATTATACCCCCACCCCCACCCCAGCATGAAAGAAAACAACTACATCCAAACACAAAAACTAAATATATACAACACATACAATATTGCTATTGAAATAGTTGTAGCCCAGATTTCAGCAGCACTCAAATCTAAACGCAATCATCTTCAAAATGTTAAATCCAGCTTGCGAAAATAATACTTTTTAATTCAGTTTTTGATTTTAAACAGTCTCATTTCATTACTCTAATTGCTCACATTTGAATCAGCTTTATTCTTATCTAATGTTCTAAATGTCCGCTCTACTGCTGCGTTCAGGTGCAGTCAGACGGGATCCATTCCACTCCTCTCAACCTGGCCGTGTACTGGAAGTGCACGCCGAGCACATCCGACCTGCGGGTGGACTACCGCTACAACCCCGAGTCCATGGCCCACCCCGGACCCCTGTCCAACGTCCAGATCCTAGTGCCTGTGGACGGAGGGGTCACCAACATGCACTCCCTGCCCAACTCCATCTGGTAAATGCTGTTCAATCAGTGGGAGAACTCAAAGTGTGAGGCGCTGAACAGAAGCAGCTAATATTTCATTTCTTGTTTCTTACTTTAGGAATGCAGAGCAGAACAAGTGTCTGTGGAAGCTCAATGACATCTCGGAAAAGTCTGAAAATGAAGGTAAATCCTGCTTTTCTTCTTTGTTTGCAAATGAACTGTAAATGGACTGTATTTACAAAGCACGGTTTCAGTCTTTGAGACCCCTCAAAGTGCTTTTACATTCAATTCAGCTTTCACACACATTCATACAAAGGCAGCCTGCTCTGAAAAAACAGAACCGTTGACTTTAATTAAATGTATTATGTCAACAGAGTTCACATAACTGTAGAAAGTTAGTTGAAAGCAATAACATTAAGTTCTAATATTATATGTTTCAACTAACCTAATACAGTTATGTGAAATGTGTTGACATGATACATTTAATTAAAATAAACGTTTCAGGTTTTTTGTGCAGCCTGCTCATGAATCTAACATGATCACACGTTCACAAACCGATGGCCATGGGAGCAATTTGGGGATAGGTATCTAACCCAAGGTCACATTTTCACTGCAGGAGCTGGGGTCAGAAATACTTTAAAAATGTAATGTAGGCCTTGTAACTGATCAGCACTTACAATGGTCTGCCTTGCTTGAGGTGAATATATCTGCACCTTCCTTGCTGTTTGGAGTTTACATCTTTATGGCTTTTGCACTTATTGTAAGTCGCTTTGGATAAAAGCTTCAGCCAAATGTAAAAAATGTAATGTATCAAACCCCCCGCATTCTCATTGGAGGACGGCCATCTAGCTCCTGAGCCACAGCTGCCCTCATTACAATGTTTGATCAACATCCTGCTGGGAGAGATTGTGTACAGTAAGTCAGGGTGTACAGTAAGTGAGGGTGTACAGTA
>CALSBZ010046939.1:811277-823203 GCA_943591055.1 Gobionotothen gibberifrons
AGGGTGTACAGTAAGTCAGGGTGTACAGTAAGTCAGGGTGTAACAGTAAGTCAGGGTGTACAGTATGTACAGTAAGTCAGGGTGTACAGTAAGTCAGGGTGTAAAGTAAGTGAGGGTGTACAGTAAGTCAGGGTGTACAGTATGTACAGTAAGTCAGGGTGTACAGTAAGTCAGGGTGTACAGTATGTACAGTAAGTCAGGGTGTACAGTAAGTCAGGGTGTACAGTATGTACAGTAAGTCAGGGTGTACAGTAAGTGAGGGTGTACAGTAAGTCAGGGTGTACAGTAAGTGAGGGAATGTATTTGTGTCTGCCCCCAGGTGCCGGGTCCCTGAGGGCCAAGTTTGAACTGTCAGACGGCCCCTCGAGCTTCTCCACCCTGGCAGTGCAGTTTATGAGTGAGGGGAGCACCCTGTCAGGGGCGGACATGGAGCTGGTGGGGGCGGGGTACAGACTGTCTCTCAACAAGAAGAGGTTTGCTACAGGTATGTGGTGCTGGACCATCCTATACCTAATATACATGTAATGCTCCAGCAGCTCAAACCTTTGTTCTGTTCTGCAGGACGTTATATGGCCGATTGCTGAGGTGACCCAACACTCAAGAAATCAAATCTTGTCCGACACAAACGGCTTCCTGAACCTCTGGATCCATCTGAGCTTTTGCCCGGGAGGCGAGAATCTCACTACAATAAAACAGCACTGAGTATTGAACACTGTTTAAAAAAAAAAGAATAAAAGAAGACAAGCTTTCAGGAAATGTGTAGATATGAAGTCTAATAATGCTTTCTGATCAACTCACTTGTGTATAGTCAGAAACAATTTATGAATTAGATATAAATCTATATTGTATTTGAAATCAGAAAAAAAAAGTGCACTAACAATCTTTAACATGCTCTTCTTCCTCTTATAGTCATTTCTCAAGAGTCTATAGGGAATATAAAACAAAACCATGTCTGCGTGGAAGAAAATAATCTGCTCTTTCCTCTTTTCTGTGAACTGTAAATATTAACTCTGATTATTCTGCTCGACCAGCTCTGACTCAACGCTCAAATCAGTTCTGTTTACTGAACCTTTCTCTTTCCATGATTTGTCTTTTTCTCATCACGTGCAATGAAGCAATGAAGGTATAATCTGTCTTCAACACACACTTACACTATGACACAAGCTTGATTTCTTAAAATAACAAGTGCTTTTTAACAAATGCAAAAAATCTGACCTCAGTGCCTCCTCTTATTCTGTGGATCAAAAGGCAACAAACGTGCGTCAATGATTGGCCCACATGTGGGTAGGTTTGAATCGCCCCTAGTGGGGTCTGTGATCAGTGGGGTCTTTTTAAAATTCTATATGTTTCCCCTTTCAGTCATGGCTTATATTTTTACAATTCTTAAGCCCTTCATTTTTATACTTTTTGACTGTAAAACATTGTGTTAAATGTCAGTTGCTTTAAAAAAACGAATCAGAAGAGATTACCCTAAATAACTTGCAGCCTTTTTTTAAACTGGTGTTTTTTTTATCAAACTTTGGTGCCCTATTAATAGAGAAATGTGCCTGAATCTAACCTTTCTCTCATCTTGTTTGTATACTACAACACAGTCAATGAGAATAGCACCAACAATGTGCCAGTTTTTTTTTGTACTTCTACTAGTTGGATGTTGAAGGGAAAATCTCCTCTTTTTACAACTGTCTTCCAGCAATGAATGAGTCATATTGGCCTTATTTGATTGAATTTAATCATCAAACTGTTTTATAGCTTGTATGTTTTCTATTCAACACTCGTCTGTTGACTTGTATCCCTCTCTCACAGTGTAAGTGAGTAGAAGCACAATAAGGCCAAATTAATGATGGAAATGCCTTATCACAACGTTTTGACGCCGAGTGATCCTGTGTTGTTGACTGTGGTTAGATATTGTGACACAGTACTGCCATTGACCTGTGATACATTACTGGCCTGCCTTTCACCCAGTGCATGCTGGGAGAAGCCTCTTTTAACTATAAACAGCACAAGCGGGTATAGAAAATGGATGGATGGATGAACATGACCATGTTTGACTCTCGGTGCTTCATTTCTGTCTTTTACTAATGAAGGTTGCTGGAGAGGCTGCTGTACTTCTTGATGGAGTACTTTTATGTATTTCATTGTCCAAACCATGTAATGATCCTTTAGTTGGTTAAAATGCTGGTAGATGTAGTCAGTTACGTGGAAGCTGTGATTCAAAATTGATGACACTTTTTAGGGCAGGGGTTTCTAACACTGTGCCTCATTTGGCCAACTGACCTCTTGGATAGGATTTTAGAAAATAACTTTTTTAACCGTCAGCCATAGAAAAGGCTCAATATGGCAGGTCATTTAAGCTCATATCCATACTTCATTCATCCTTTGTCAAATGATCATTTATTTGATTTCATTCTTCATATCATTACCAGCTTTGTACAATTCTGGAACACGATTCAAGCCTTTATTAATATTCGAGAGGCAAACAATAATCCTTAAGTGGCAGATGGAAAGATCCATTTAAGTCTGTTATGCTGAAATGTTGTATCACTCTGAACTTTAACCAGGTGTTTGAAACGAATGAGTTTACACAACATCGTAGCACCAGACATTTGTACAGTGAGACATCAGCGTGTAGCTCTGTGTTTCCCTTTATAAAGTATACCTGTGGTTTTTATCAGAACAGCCAAATGCATAACAAAAACAACAACAGATTTCATGTTCAGTATTAGCAAGCTGGTTCTTGCTCTCCTAACGAAAAGTACAAAACAAAGTAAAGAGGCTCCTTTTCCCCTCACTTTCACATCCTTTCTTTCTTTATATGTTGTATTGGACAGAGTTTAAAGAGAGCATTATTGTGTAAATGATTCTCTTAAATTGTACATTTTTACCAATATCTCAGCCACTTTCTGTCTCAACTTTATGATTGCTCATTGTGCCTGTATTAAATGTGTAATATATGAATATATACAAATATATTAAAATGACTAAGGGTGTTCTGTGTGTTTCTTTTAGCCTCGCCATAGAGATCTAGAAAGAGCTTCAATCATATCTCAAAATGTACTGATTTGATTTGTACTCTTTATGACAATGATGTTATTTTCACCATGTGAGTCTGTGGGTGTGTTTGTGTGTGTCTGCACTGATTTTGTGTTTGTTGACTACAACAGTGTACAGTTCAGCATGCACTAACAGAACTGTGTGGTTGAGATTCATTTGAAGTTGAATTTGAAGAACAGGGCTTGGATACTGTTGGTCCATCCACTTGATGCACCTGGTCGGGTTTAGCATCACGCCTGATGTGATCCCATTGAAAGATGCTCTCTAGATCTTATTTTCTGCCTTAATTGGACACTTGTTCTGACAGGTAAGGTGTATAAGGTGCAGGAAACGGGGGGTGGGGGCTATGACCATGCTGCAACCTATGGCTGCAACCTTAGCTGTTTGAAAAGTTGATATGGAGCAGGGTCGACTATGGTGGTTGCAGAAAGAAGTCTGCTTGATTGTTTAGAAGTCTATGAGGAAAGCACCTCACTTTAACTTGGTGTATTACCTCAGTGGACATTGTAAGTGCCCAAATCACTAGTTTCAAGTCTTTGGCATAACGTTATGATGTTCATTTTGTAAATGATGTTCCTGTTTGTAGTCAAATATACAATAAACAGGGTTTGCTTTAGGGCCTGCTACCTTGTCATTGGTGTGTTGCTACCATGGTGAAGTCCAGTCTGGGTGTTTAGGTTTTTTCTTGGATCTTCAACCTTTTGAGCAATGTGTTTTCAGTTAATTACAGTACATTACATTCTGGTCCCCTTGTGTGTTGTGCTTTGCTCCAACCTCTGTTTTCACTGTTGGTGAATGCCAAAACGCCAAACCTAAGCATATGTAGCAAATATCCATCTAAATCCCTGCAAAATATGCTGATGAATTGTTGTAGGCTCTGGATTTTCAATAGCAAAAGAGTAAACACAATCCATGCAGGAAGACAGGGCATGAAAACAAAGCTAGACACCACCACACATGTTTCTAATGTAGGAACCTCATGCAGAGCTTTGCTTAGGAGGATGTATGCATGACTGTGCGTCCACGCTCAGCACTACATCAACACCTTGTCCATATTTACACACTCAGTCATGCCTTGTGTCCCTCGGCCAGAAGACCTCCTCCTCGCTGTTTGAATTCACCGCCTGAGCTGCCTTTTCACAGCCACATGTGTGAGCCATCAGTGTTGACTCCACTTTTCCCTGTCCGCCTCACTCAGACGAGGAGAAGGAGATCTTAGGCTTCCTCCTGTATGATGTTATTCTCTTACAGGCCAAAGTGAGATATCTGAGCTGAAGTCATATTCAGAATCTGTTGGTCCATATGTAGACTCTCGTGTGTGGTCAGGCATTTTAAACAAGTTGAGCGGATCTGTGGATTTGAGTGTGTTGATCACACAAGTAGCAGCCTTAGAGGGAAACGTGATGGAGAAAGCTTATTTGACTTGATCTGCCTGCTTGCCAAGAACTAGATGAGAAGATTGATTCCACTCTCTTGTATGCTAAATGAGGCTAGAGTACGTTAGCTTAGCTTAAAGACTACATACGTTGGAACAGATAGCCAGGCTCAGATCTAAGAGTCATTTTTTAGAGGTCGTATTAGTGGTGCTCTTAAGGCAGAAATGCTTATAAGTTTGAGTAACATATTTTTTTCATTTTTATCCCTCATAGTTGTAGGAGTTTAGTCTACAACTCAAAGCTTTTTAATCCAATGTTAGTAAACCTTTAAGTCATTAGGGTAATTTTCATCCACATTTGTATTTCTTAATTTGTCAGTTATTTTTTCTTTGTCTTCTGAGTCTAGTCTCAAATGTCCTTCTTCAGTCATCTGGTTATAACAGTTTACTAAATCTAGACTAGCCAAAATATATTATTATTATTCATATGCCAGACTTTACATTATATATTTTCTTGAAGAAAAGGTTTAATGACTTGGATCAGGGGATTGGTCTTCTCCCAAATGTCAAACTAGAGAGTATATCTGTGCTCTGGGATGGTGGATCTGTCTGGTGTCCATTAAGAGGGTCTGAATCATCTCTGTGAAACAGTGGAGCAGAGGGAGCATTTAGTCTTTGTTGTTCGGCATCACAGTTATGTTGGTCCAAAGGCCCACTGGAACCATAGACTTGAGTTATTCTAGGATCCAGCGAGCGAGCCCCACATCAGTAACATTTATGGCCAATTGAGAATTGATGTGCCTATTTGATCTCCCTCTTCACCACAAGGAAAGCCATCTGAACAAACATGCATGGTGTAGGTTTATTGCACTATTATGGACGCTGCTTTTTCTTTGCTACTCCTGCTTAACTCCAAAACCCAGACGACCTCTTTAGAATAACTCAAACCCGGATCACGTCAGACTCCCTTTCAAAGGAATCTGTCAAATGTCCACTCAGCAAGCAGAACCCTTCAACTGTTTTATTTTGGCAATACAACCATGAACACAATTCACTGTTAATCAAACTGACAAATAATGTATTACTTCAAAAGGACTTGGACAAACGTATTTAATCTGAATGACACCGGCGTATCACCAACTTTATAATCAGCCAATCCATCATATTCAAAACACATGTGAGTGTTTTAATAGATGTTGGGTATTGTTGCCAGAAGTCAGAAGATTTAAATCTCTTAACAGCAGCTGCTTAGCAAGTATCTGCTCAAAATGACATTTGTTGTGTAACATGTCATCACAAACATCCAGGTGTGTTTTCTCCATGGGGGGATTACTGAGTGGGCCTACTGCTAAACCTCTCAGGGGGCCAGAACCATGCGTGAAGTTGCTCAGTCAAAGAGTCGTTCAGGTCCAAAACTGAAGCGAAGTATTTCTATGCATATAATTGAATAAGGAATAGTCAAAAAGAAAGTATAATTTTTCTCCTAATGTGCTGCGCTACAGCATAGATTTGTCATTGAGGTCCTTGTTCACCAGAGAAATGGCTTCTTCTGTTAGTGAAGAATTGGGGAGACATTTGCGCCACCAAGGTATATATATATATATATATATATATATATAACTGAGAGTGTTCAACATGGGTACTATCCCCCATGTTCAAATTTGCTTTTGCCCTGACCTTCTGCTCTGGAAGTACTCCATTGAGTTAAAAATTGTTATTGATCATTTGTAGACGGTTTTCTGTTTTATGAATTACTTTTGATAAAGGAAGTGTAGAAGTTTGCAGAATAGGTTTCTTGGAATTCAGTTTCCTGGGGAATTTTTCAAGTGTGTGTGCCTTAATTAAAAAGGAAATGTAATGCTAATTAGTGTGAATGCTGTTTAGTGTTTACAGCATTCCACTATAGTTCTTCACATCTTTATTCTTCAACTTCATCTTCTTATTTCAGTTCTTCCGTACGTTTTCTGCCTTCGAATAACTTCAGCATACTTTCAGCTACAGAAACCATTCAAATATCAAACATATTCAGCCTTTTCTGCACATGATGGGAAACATTCCACTTTTTCAAAATATGTTATACTTTTTGAAATATTCAGCTTTTTAAACTCTTTTTTTAACATGTAACTCAATGGGTGGAACCTTCAAACCCTCTTTTACCTACACCGTGCGCCAAATGCTACTCCTTCCACATACTTTCAGCTAGAGACTTCATTCCAACTTTTAAACGGTCACAAGACCTTCAGCTATAAAATGTATTCTTCAGATCTTTGATATCCTTTACACTTTTTGAGATATTTAACTTAGTTTGGAGCTTGGTAAAGAGGCCTTCTTCAGATTTTAACATTAGTGTGTATAGAGAGGCAAAGTCACTCCCCTTCCGAGGGAGCTCATTGGACCCCGGAAGCGGAAAATTATACATTGAAGTCAATGGAGAGAGAAAAGTTATATTTTGATCCCGTTTGAATTGTGCCACGAATGACACATATGATGTTTGTCAATCTTAAACAATCATTTCCATGTAAAAAAAAGTCACAGTTTGTCGTAAAACTGTTGAAATATAAGACTATGAAAAATACGCAACTAGAAAGACTACAAATCCCAGAGTCGCGTAAGTGATGTCACCATTGTTTTCCTCCACTAAGAGATAGCTAAGATCAGCGCCATATATATATCATCTATCTATATGGCGCTGGCTAAGATAAGATAACTTTAACAAGATGCCTGTGTGCTTAGTACCAGGTTGTTATCATACCAGCAATGGGTCTTGCTCGTTCTTTCGCCTCCTGTCTGATGAAAGGACAATAGAGGCTTCTCAATACTCAAATTTCCCCTCCTCAACTCCTCGACTCCTCGGTCCTCCGGTAGTGACCCGGAAATGAATTTCAGCGCGCCATTTTGAAGGACATCTAATTTCTCTAAATGCACACCGAGGATCGAGGATCGAGCGTCGAGGAGGCTCTCTGGAGGAGCTATAACCGAGGATACACTGATGGTTCCTCCACGGCTCCTCCGCGGATGCATTTCCGGGAACGGTGGAGGCGTGACCCACGGCCGGACTTATCTCAGCCAATCACAGCTCTGCATGCATCCCCTGGATATTATTTTAGAAACTGCTTTCATCGCGTCGCGATGTTTCCAGAGAGAACAGCTGTGAGGTCCGTGCATAAAGCAGAGCAGTGTGTATAATATATATCACTCAGTGTAACAGCCAGGCCTACTCTCTTTATTTGCTTTAGTTTAGTAGATAACTACAAACAAAGAGTCGATATTTTTCTAAGACAATTTAGTGCTTCACATAATAAAATACACAACGGCTGTATCCTGATTATGCTTTAGGAGCTGTGCGTGTGTGTGGTACAGTGTGTAGGTGTGTGTTGTACAGTGTGTAGGTGTGTGTGTGGTACAGTGTGTAGGTGTGTGTGTGGTACAGTGTGTAGGTGTGTGTGTTGTACAGTGTGTAGATGCGGCGGACAGACGGGTCTCAGTTGGTTTGGTGTCCTCTGCTTACTTTTAATACTTGTATAAAAAGTACAACTTTTGGCCCGTAATTTCAATTCCCCATTTCAGCGACCAGAGAGAGGGGGGGGATATATATCCAGTCTCTGATTGTGTTACGTTATTATGAGAGTGCTCTCATACTTTAAATGGTATATATGTATATAAATATATTTGTGTGTGTCTGTCCGCATCTGTAGCCTGTTATTGTCTCATTATACCGCACTGTGAATGAATCAAAGTAAATATATAAGTCGTCATGAACACATCTGTCCATCAGACAGAGGGCTGCTGTGCCTCCTGTCATCATTAATGGACGTCTCTTTAAAATGACCGCTCAGAGGAGAGGAGTTCTCATTTCTCTAACTGCCTGCTGCTTCCCCTCCTCTTTCCTCGGCTCCCCTCCTCGGCTCCTCTGCTCGCATCTCCTGTGGGCGGGACTAAGTCTCGAGGATAGGATAGGAGTCGAGGAGGGGAGTCGAGGAGGGGACATTTAAGAATTGAGAAGCCTCTCAGGAGTGGCCGGATCAAATTAGCTACCTAGCTAGTAGCTAGCACGTTAGTTAGCATTACAGCCTTGTCATTTTTATTAGCCTTAACATTAAGTAACATCGTGACGTGTGTTGTTCTGCGCGACCAGAGATGTAGTTCATTGAGCGTTTCTTTATTTTCATTATTTTAGTTTTGACTTGCAAAATTATCTTTTAAATTGACAAACATCATATGTGTAATTCGTGGCACAATTCAAACGGGATCAAAAGATAACTTTCCTCTCTCCATTGACTTCAATGTATAATTTTCCGCTTCCGGGGTCCCATGAGCTCCCTCTGAAGGGGAGGGACTTCGCCTCTCTATTGCACAACTCGGCTTAGAGTGCGTGATGTCACAGCTAGAGTGAGGCAGAGCTTGAAATTCACCGTCATTTTTTTTTTTTTAAACCTGCCATAATTCCCAAACCCTACACTCCTTGGCCATCATTTTTCATGAACAACATAGGAAAACCTCTCCTTAAAAGAATTTAAAAAAAAATATTAAGATTTTTCTTTTAACAAAATGCCTCTTGAGGGCTTGAAGAGACAAAAACGTTCACATGTCTCCATTAAGGCCCATTGTAAATTCAGCCTGATCGTTCCTCAGAGCCACAGCCGCACACCTTTAATAAATCTGCCAAAAAGCCACATTATTGACCCGAAAGTGCACAAAAAGCACACTTCAGACACTCAGGGTCCTTGACATGCTTCACGCATTGACATTTTACCGATAGCAGCTACCGTTGTTTTTAACTATAATTAGAAATGTAAGAGGTTTATTTCTCATTCACATCAATGGAAAGGCTCTCCTTTCACTGATCACTGCACATCTCCATGGTAACCTTTGATCTGTGCACACAGGAGTTCGATAACGTTGTCACCATAGTAACCTTTGATCTCTGGGCTCACACACAGGTGTTTGATGACGTCGTCATCTCAAACACAAACACAGAGGGTGTTTCTCAATGTCGAGGAAGACTGCTCCAGAGCCACTATTTCAAGCATACTACGTCATCGAGTGCCGCCGAAGGACTGTTCCAATGTCCAGTATATGGAATTCTACCGAGGCCGGCGTACTTCGTAGCGGGAAATTTCGAGGCTGCACATGTGTAGACTCTGCGGTCTTGAAATCCCTACAATGTTTTGCGCACGGACTAATTTCCAAATCGCGCTCCATTTAAGGCGGGGCCTCGCATATATGACGCACACCTGCACACCTGTTAGCCTGTTCCAACATTCTTCGTTTTCCGAGGCTAGGAAGGATTCTTGCCTCGCTTTCGAAGCAAGTGACTCGGAAGACATGTGCTACCAAGCAAGCGTCCTCGACATTGAGCAACACCCACAGACTGGAGTTTAACAGACTGTCTCAGCCTAATCTTTTCTGTCTGATGGAGACTTCATACTGACTTCAACATGTTCCACATATTTTATACATTATTGGTGACGTATGGTTTTAGTTCAAAAGTTTGCAGATAAAATATTCTGCTGCTCTTCAAAGCGTTTTTACTTTATTTTCTCTTCTTAATACACATTCATTCACTACTACTTACATATAATATCTAACTCCTTCAGCCTACTTTCAGCTACAGAAAGCATTCAACTACAGTATTACATTATTCAGCTAGTTCAGGACATCAAGGCTATACATTTAGTTGTTTATACCTTTTTTTAAACCTTTTCTTTTAAATATTAAGCTTCTTCACTATTTTTCCTACTCTTCCAGTTTAACATTTCACTTTCAAGTTTTCAACAAAGTCATTGCAATGCATTTGAGCTGCAACAATTTTGATTCAAAACATTTAACTTTTCTGCATTTCTCCGCTAAGTTTAGCAACACACTTACTTGGCTTTTTGTAGCTAAAAGCAGCTACAGACACCATTCAACTGATACAATATAAAGCTTTTTCTGCATTTTCAGCTAAATTCAGCAACAAATGTACACAGTTTACAGCATTTGCATGCATGTTCAGCAGGAAATGCATTTTCTAGTTTCCAGGTTCATGTTTGTGTTGTATGTACTGTGACATGTCTCCATGCTGTAATGTTCAAAAAGGTCTTGAATATGAGATTCAGTCATATTTTATTTGACTTGAAATGGTGCTTCAAATTGTGCCTGTTCTATTTGACTTGAAACGCAAGACATTGTTGTGTGCATTGTGTTAAGAAAGAAAGGAGGGGAAGTATACCAACTGTGAAGAGATAACTGGCTGCACCAAACTGTTTTGGTCTTGTTCTATTTTATTTGCAATGTAGGCCTCATAATGCTAGCTATAGGGCTAATTTTATTTAGGTTGGTTTCCATACAAATGCCACGCTTTGTTGTATGTTAAAGAAGTACATGGTGTTGATTTGATTTGATTGACATATGGGTGGGCTTCTTTATGCAATTTAGACATTATGAAGTGTGGACCTTTGCTGGGATGAAATATTAGGGTTAGTGGACCTCTTCAAAATGTAATTGAGTACCCCTGCTCTAGTTCACACATTCAATACAGAGTCAGACGATATGTGAATCCTGAGACGGACAGATACAGGAATACTACCTTTTGATTCCACTGGATTTTTTTTTCTGACCTCTGCTAGAAAGGTGAAATGCTTCAGAGGAAGTGAAAGTCAGATGCAGCGAGGAGACACTCAGTCCCCTTCCGTGCCATGTTCACAGAGGCACGTCACAGGCTATTTGTCATCGTAAGCGTGCGTGCGTGTGAGCGTGTGTTTGGGGGAGGGGATCGCTGAGAAATGGTCACATCTTAATTCCTGCAGTGATCCATTGGCCCTATTTTGTTGGCCCAACAGCATGTGCCACTTGTGTTGCTTTGTACTGTATGTATATTTAATCCATACTTAGACCCCTGCTTTGAATAAGCAGTTATTTTATGTTTCATGTGGAACTTAATTGCTGCAGGTCTCCCTTGAAAAAGAGATCTATGATCTCAATGGGACCAATCTGAATAAATAAAGGTTACAAACAAACAAGAAAAAACTCAAAATATCCTTAATGGAGCAAAAAAGCAGCTCAGTTGAGGCTCCCTCCGCAAAGTGAGGCCCCACGCAGTCTGCGTGATCGGCCGGTAGGGAGGGGCGGCCCTGCCTTAGCCTATCACGCACAATGTGTTGGAGCACTAGCCAATAGGAGCGTG
The DNA here is from genome assembly GCA_943591055.1 of Gobionotothen gibberifrons. Lineage (NCBI taxonomy): Eukaryota > Metazoa > Chordata > Actinopteri > Perciformes > Nototheniidae > Gobionotothen > Gobionotothen gibberifrons. The sequence continues at coordinate 822,869 of CALSBZ010046939.1, forward strand.
AGTGTTACATAGTGATCTCATTAGGTTGTAATGTAATGTAATGCAAAGGAGTCTAATGAAGAGGTTTCAGGCAGGATGTAAATGTGTTGGAAAATAGCCTTTGCAGACCATTTACATGCACAAAGATCTTTAAAGTGGCATTAATGCTGAACTTTAACTAGGTATTTGACATGTGGCTGCTCTTGGATCATTTCTGATATAAGAGCGAGTTTGCTTTCGTAGAATGGTGGCACATAGATCAAGTGTAATGAAGCATAGGCCCAGGGGATCAATACACCCCAGTGTGAGGTAACAGGACACACACACACACACACACACACACACACACACACACA